>CAWUFW010026044.1:0-37462 GCA_963921515.1 Calotriton arnoldi | reverse complement strand
CGAATTTAATTCAATATTAAGTAGAAGAGCTGGTATACAACTTTCAAATAATAAAGCCAAATTATATTTTAATGCTAAAAGATCAGTCAGAGTCTAGGAAAATTATTTGCGTATAAAAAAGATAAAACTCAAATTACTGCAATTCATAGTTTCAATGGAAAGATTGCTTTATCCCAAAAGGATATAGTTAATGAACTTTTAAATTACTGTTCAACCTTATATAATAAACCTCCTTCTGTGAATCCTTCATTCAATGATAGTTTTTTGTGCAAATATGGTTTATCTAAAATATCACAATCAGCCAAAGATGACTTTGGAAGAGGTTGAATTTGGAAGAGATTGGCTATCAAATCCCTTAAACTTCATAAATCTTCTGGACTTGATGGAATCCCAGCTGAATTTTTATATGGAATTTGCTTTGCACCTCATTTGTTTAAGCTTTTTACCTATTTTAGTTCTTCAGGGACAACTTCTGGATCTTTTACTGAAGCATTTATTGTAGTTCTATTGTTTCCTATTTCCTTAATAAATCAGGATTGTAAACTCTATGCTAAAATTCTTGCAACCAGGTTGACCTGTGTGCTTGATTTCTTTGTACATTCTGATCGATCCGGTTTCATGAAACATCAATATTCTGTAAACAATACTAGAGTGTTATTATATGCTATTGAACAAGGACCTTTCTTACCCTTACCTTCTGGAGTATTGGATTTAGATGCTGAAAAAGCGTTTGATAAAGTTGACTGGCAATAATTATTTAATGCCTTATTTGCATTTAATCTTGGTGATTCATTTGTTTTCATGATATCAGCTCTTTATTCTCGACCTTCTGCTTGACTTATCATTAATGGTCATACGTCTAATACATTTTTTCTCTTCAGGGGCACTAGACAACGTTGTGCTTTGTCTCCTCTACCTTTTCTTCTTGTTATTGAATCTTTACTCACTGCTATTAGAAATTGTACAGGGATTAATGTTATTGATATTAATTATGCTATTATAAAAACATTAGCTTATGCAGATGATGTACTTTTGTTCATTAATAATCCTGAATCTTCCCTTCCTCCTTTATTTGATATAATCTCTTTATACTCTCAGATTTCAGGTTTAACGTTAAATACTAACAAAACAGAATTTGTTCCTTTAAATCTTCATTGTACTCCTGATATGTTACCCATTAAAGAAATATTTTGGCAAAAGAAAAACTGAAATATCTTGGTATATTATTTTCCCATAACATAAAAAATCAATCACTTTAAAATTTGAAACTATTATAAATGATATCAAAGAAAAATTGTGCAAATGGTCTACTTTACATCTCTCATGGTGGGGAAAAATAGATTCACTAAAAATGGTAATCGCTTCTAAAATATATTTCCTTGATATGCTACATACTTAATTCCCTAAGCCATTTTATAAAAATGTTGATAAACTCTTTTCAAAATTTATCTGGAACAATAAAACTCCAAGTATTAGCTATAATAAATTAAAAATTGGAAAATGTAATGGAGGTTTTGGTTTACCATATTTTTTTCATTATCATAAAGCATTTATATTAAAGCAAAGTTCTCTTTGGTTTAATCTTTCCCATCTTAATATTCCTCCTACATAGCTTCTTATAGAAAAAGGGTTGATAGCACCATTTCCTCTACCTGATTTATTAGCATGTCTAATACTTCAACACTACGTAATACATCTATAATTTTGAAATCCACTAAGTTAATATTACATGATTTAGATTAGATTTTTCAATCTACTTTTTCCCATACTTTAAATATATCGTTATGGCATAATCCACGGTTAAAACTTTCTTGAACTGTACAATTTTGGCAATCTTGGATTAAAGCCGGTATTTTTATTTTAAAGATATATATCATAATAACACTTTTTTATCATTTGATGAATTGAAACAAAGATGTTTCTAAGGGGCCCATTAGGATGGCGGGTGGATCGCCCCCACCGGGCTGGCGGATTGCCCCCGCCGGGCCGGCGGTAGCAACCGCCGGGCCCGGCAGGGGCGATCCGCCCGCCATCCTGCCATGAATGACCCCCTGCCACATTAGGATGGCTGGGGGGTCCGCGGCAGACGGGAAGACCGTCTGCCGCTTTTCCACCAGTCGACTCGTCGACCGGGCAGAAAACTGCCAGGATATGCCATCCACATTACGATGCCGGCAGAGTCTTGCCTTTCCATGGCGGCGTTGCCGCCATGGAAAGGCATGCGGTTCGTGACATTGGGGGCCTGTTGCGGGCCCCCAGGGTGTTGGGAGGGTGGGGGGTGCACATGGGGGGTACCTATGGTACCCCCCCTCATTGCAATGCACTACGTGATAGGCACCATGTGGTGCCTGCCTCGTAGTGCATTGCAATGCTGTGCACAGTCCTTTCACATTGCGTGCGGGTCTGCAGCCAGCAGATCCACCCACAATGTGAAAGGCACAGAATGCACCCGCCAGTGTGACAGGCGCATCATAATGTGCATTGCGGGTCCGCCGCAGTATCGGCGGTCGGTCACGCGCTCCGTTACGGTGGCCGGCGGCCTATGTCCGCCCGCCATCGTAATGATGCCCTAACTTCCTTCTAATTTTTCTATATATGAGCTTTCATGTAATTCTATCCTGGATTCTTTTCCTAATATTCCCTCAAATAGTATTCCTGATTTAGAAATGTATATTCAAGCAGTGACTCCTTCATCTCATGCCGAATCCTTCATTTATAAAAAGATGGATAATTTCCAAGTAAATAATATTAATATGATATCTACGTTTTGGAATAATAAATTATCATTATCTTAATCTCAGGATATATGGAAGACAATTTGGTTAAATAATATTTCGAGTTGGCTATCTGTGTCTTTGTATCAAACAAATTCATTCATTCTTTTTAATTGTTTATAGACTCCTTTAAAGTTATTTCAAGCTAGGCTTTTATCGTCTTCTAATTGTTGGCATTTTAAATCGAATCCAGGTCAGTTAAAGCACATGCTTTATGAATGTAATTTTCTTTTTCAGTTTTGGAGGGATGTGATCAAAAAAATATTTAGGGGCCTATTATGATGGCGGTCGGAAAACCTCCCCGACCACCATGGTAGCGGGAAAAGACCGCCCGCACGGACCGCGACATCACCGCCGGTCGAATTACGATGGCCCGCGGTCGTAATCCGACCGTGGCGGTCTGATCGCAAGCCTTAACATTGCGGCAGTTGCTGCTGCCCGCAGCACCGCCGCGATGCCGAAAGGAGCATGTCCTGCATTTCCCTGCACTGCGTGGCAGGCACTGCACAGTGCCTGCCACCTGGTACAGGGAAATGTAGGGGGGACCATGGGTACCCCTCCAGTGCACCCACACCCCCCAACACATTGGGGGCCCGCAAAGGGCCCACGGAAGACAATCTCTGCATGCCTTTCCATGGCGGTTTGACCGCTGAGGAAAGGCTGGCTACCGCCGGCATCATAATCCTGCCGGCGGAGTCTGCTCTACACCGCCACCATTATTCCGGTCCTGCTCCATCTGCCAGGCAGGAGTGCGGATGGCAACCGGTGGAAAAGCGGCGGTCGGAATTTTCCACCGCCGCGGTCACCACCACCATCCTAATTTGACCGGCGGTTTTCTTGGTTGCGATCGCGGGCGGATGTCCACCGCCGGTCTGGCGGGCACCACCGCCGGCCCGGCGATGGACATCCGACCGCCATCGTAATAGGCCCCTTCGTTTTTTTGAACCACCTTATATAATATCTTGAGTTGTCAATCTGTTGTTCTTTCAATAAATATGTCTGATTTGAAATGTAAACTTTTAGATTTTTTATTATCAGCAGTCTTAAAATATATTTCTGCAAGTCGGAAAGATACTTCATCATTCCCAGCCATAGTCCGGATGGACCCCTACCCCGCTCAAATCCGAGACCACAAAAACATATTCCCCTAATGTTTAGGAAGCCCTATACGTGAAGCAGTAGGCCTACCCAACCCGTGCCGATTGCTACTGAGACCGCAGACATAGCTACCTATGCTGCTCATACAGCCCGAAGCCTACTTGATGTTGATTTTACTCATAGTAACAGGTTTACACCCCTTCAAAATCTGACCGATGTCCAGGATGGCAGGGAGGGAGACGGGGAAAGAGGGGAAGTGGTAGCAGGAGGAGGGATGAAGGGGGTGGTTCTTTAAACAAGAGGCAACCTCTGTTTGATCCTAGTGTTTCTAGGATCATATCTGACCTCAGGACCGAAGTTAATACGCTGAGATCTGTAATTGAAGAACTTACAGGGCAGGTAAAGCTTATCCTAGCTAGTTGTGAGAGTGATTCTCAACATCCTATCCAGACTACCACCCAGTCTGACAATGTAACTCGCCCAGTGCATGTAGAGTTCCAGCACGCTCCCTCTCAAGCAAACCCTGCAGACACCAAGTGTCGCCATTCGGTTGTAGTCTCATACAGGGACCCCCTGGGGATCAGATTAGTGCAGCCGCAAGCAGCTAGGGGTCCATCTTTACAGCGGGGCCTTCCCTTTGTTAACGTCCTTCTGCCTAGGAACACTCGAGGCCCCAACTCACCAGCTTGGGGAAACAAAGTGCCATCGGCCCCTAAATGTATTTATATGATTAACGTGCCCAAAGTTGCCACCCACTTGAGACACGAAGGAGAGGATTCCCTTATTAACAAAACCATACACCAGATCCGCCACATGAGAGGTTGCCGGTCAGTGATAAAGGATGACATTTTGCAAGCTAGAAGGCTTACCCGCTCCAACAGTCCTACAGACTGTATTGAACTGTGTCTGACTGAGGGAAAGTTGGCCCATTATTTGATAGCCCCGGAAGCCAGATCAGGTCCCCCTACATCATCGAACATCCAGATAAAATATAGGTTGCCCCAAAGCCCCCCCAATGACTGCTCACCCCCTTGCCCCTCATCCAGGTTTAGATTCCAACCTAGCAGATAATGATTGACTCCAGAACCCAGGCACATGTTTACGTCCAAAGCCCTCATTGGTCCATCTTCCAAATGCCCGGACCACTATTACAACTAGCCTCGCACGAAGGGGAACCATCAGACATCAAAGGAATGTTGCCTAGACAAGCACCATCTGCTTGCCTAGCACAGCCTTATGCCTAGGTAGGAAACCTTCAGGATGGGTCAAGATCTATTTCTATAAACATGCAGGAGACTTCTAGTACGCTCTAAATGGTGTCGTGGAATGAGGCTGGGGTGAGGTCAAATATGGCCCTTCTACATTGGATCCAATATATTGAATCCTTTGACATCTGTTTTCTCCAGGAAAGCTGGAGCACATCCCCTGTGTATGTCCCAGGCTATGTAACGTTCCATCGCCCAGCATCTTCTGTTAATCTTGGTCGCCCTGGGTTAGAATTGCGCTCCATTGTATAATTTGCAAGCTTCCATCTAGCAGTCCAGATATTTTAGGTATCCAACTCAAAGGCCAGAATGGCATCTCCCTCGACATTTATAATGTCTCTGCCGGAGGGACTAGGGGGGTAGGAGGTCTGTCACAATATACGATCGCGAGGAGCTCTTGGATGATAGGGCCTCATCATGCCCCTTGATTGTAGCTGGAGATTTTAACGTTACTTTTGAACCATTGGAGAGGGATGATGTCTGTGGAATGAGGGAAGAGGATGATCTGTGGCAAATTCCCCATCTTGATCTACCTCCAATTACAAAATGGTTCCAAGTGTCATTCCAGCTTAATGCCTTTTTCCTGGAGTTCTGACTAAGGGCTGCCAATTGCCGGACTAGTTTGGATAAATTGGGAGCAAATACATTTAATAGGACCAATAGCATAAGTCGTATAGTCTATTTTCTGGTAGACCTAAGGTTATGGCCCAGGGTGATTGATATGGCTGTAGGCTCTACTACCAACAGCGATCATAATCCCCTGGGTCTTACTTTGGTATCACCTCGGGGGGACCAACTTAGTTGCCCAGATCTGATCTAACATCAAGGGAGCTACTTACAACAAATGATAACCGGCACCTTAAGTGGCCACAGATGATTCTGGACGAAGACAAGCTAGAATTAATTAAATGAGATTTACTGGCTTGTACAGCAGAGATCTCATGCTTAACCATTCATCCGGGGGGCCTGGAAGAGATCCCCGCTTACCACACTCATCTTTTCGAGCAGTTGGCTGCACATTTTATTGACTCTTTATGCTCTTCTAAATCTGGGCCAAAGCCAAGATCTCAGTTTGCATGGTATAATCAGGAGTATAGGTGCCTTAGATGGCAACTATCCATTGCGATTAGATCTAAGAACTTGGTCCTAGTGAGAGACCTAAGAAGGTCTTATAAGTCAGCTCAGGTGAGAGCGACAAGTGAGTGGGACGACAATAGGTGGAGGTTAATTGGGGGGGCCTGCGCCAGTAAATATTTGCAGAGGTTCTGGCTCTTAGGGGTTGATTAGGATGGCGGAATGACCGCCAACGCAGGGCCGGCGGTGGCAACCGCCGGCCCTGCAGTGGTGGTCCTTCTGCCATCACACAGAGATTTACCCACCGCCAAATTAGGATGCGGTGGGTACCGCAGCGGACGCAAAGTCCGTCCACCACAGTACCGCCAAAGGCAATCATACCGATTGCTTGGCGGATGGTGCAGGGTGCCTAAAATGGTGGCGGTGCCCAGAAGGCACCGTCCACCAAATTAGGATGATGACAAAAAGAGGCCTTTCCATGGCGGCGTTGCTGCCATGGAAAGGCATGTGGGGATTGTGTCAGGGGGTGGTGGGGTGCACTTGGGGGGTACCCATGGTACCCCCCTGCAATTCACTGCACCAAGTGGGAGGCACCATGTGGTGCCTGCCATGTAGTGCAGTGAAATGCACTACATGCGATTTTAACATCGCAGCGGGTGCTGCTTTTAGCAGCACCCGCCGCAATGTTAAAATGAAGGATGCGACCGCCATTGTGGCGGTCGCATCCTAATTTGTGTTGCGGGACTGCCGCAGCCATGGTGGACGGTCCCGGTTTGCAACAGGATGGCGGATGGACTCCAGTCCGTCCGCCATCCTAATGGACCCCATAGTTACCAGGGGGGATGGCAATAGACCACCACCACCGGCCAATAATATTTCTATTTCCGCATGGTATGACCACTTTAACCACTTATATTCAGGGTCATGTGAGTTAGTTACACAAGTAACTTCCCCAGATTTTGCTTATGTTAATGTTAAGGATTTTTTCTCTAAAAGTGAAATCAGGACCTGCATCGATTCAATTGCTAAGGCAAAAGCCCCTGGGCTTGACGGCATCCCTGGCGATGTATTGCTATATGATAGAGAGAACTGGGCAAGTTATATTTGGTCTTTAGCCAATGAGCTAGCAGAGGGGGCCTGAATATCTAAATCTTGGAAGGGAGCAGAGGTGATCCCTATATATAAGAAAGATGATAGGTTTTCACTTGCAAAGATTCAGGACTGGATCAGTGGATATAACATCTTGACCCCCTTCCAAGCTGGCTTCAGACAAAAGACGGGCACCATTGATCAAGTGTTTCATTTCCTTCTTCTGTCTTGGAAGTCTGGGCTTATTGGCCAATGGAGCTTCTCTGTAGTTTTTATTGACTTAAAGACTGCTTTCGATCTCATGCCATTGAATAAACTATGGCAAGTCCTAAAAGACCTGGGGCTTCCTCTCAAGATTTTATCTCTTGCCATCTGCCTTTATGAAGCTAATTTTGCCAGGGTACGCTGGGGTGGCCAAGGTCAGCTTACTGATCCAATTCCTGTTAGTAGGGTAGTACATCAGGGCTGTGTACTGGCACTCACACTCTTTTCCCTCTTTGTGAATGGTGTTGTTCAGTATCTTTTGCAGAGTAGGGGTAGATACCCTACTCTGGGGGAGGGAAAGTTGTTAAATTATTGTTTCTGATGACACGTTATTAGTTTCCAAAACACCAGGAGGTCTCCAGCTGTTATTAAATCGTTTTAAAGACTTCTGCAACTCCCATGGATTAGAGGTGAATACATCAAAGACTAACTTTTTATTGTTTAATCCTCACAAATCCTATAGAGGTAAATGATTTTGGGAGGTGTTCCATTGGAAAGGGTTAGCACCTTTGACTATCTAGGTATCACACTTACAGAAGATATGTCTTGGAAGCCCCACGTGACCAAGATGTCCTTGAAGCATAGGCAACTAGTAGGGGTTCTGATCAAAGGACAGAGCACCTCATTCAGTAAACCAGTGGCAGCCCCCCTCAGAGTCTATGATTCCAAAACAGAAAGCTCAGCTCTCTATGGAACTGAACTGTGGGGGCTTTGAAGTGATAGATGACCTTAATAAATCAGAGAACAAGTTCCTGAGGTACCTGGTCTCGCTACCCCAGAGCACGCTTCTCCACCCATTGGACTTGGGTAGAGTCCCAATCACAAATAAGGCTGCAACGTCCTCTACTGTTTTGCCTGTGCATAAGGTCTACCCCTGAGTTTCTCCCGTATGCCAATGCCCTTATGGAAGTTAGTGCCCTTGATTGGACTAGCGGGCTTTTGGGATGATAAGGACCCGGCACTGCTTCCTAGTAATGATTCCGTCAAACAGCAGTACTAGGACTGGGTAGCACACGCTTCACTTATTAATCCATCATGAGGACGTCTTACTACTGAGTTCATGGATTTTAAATTGACTAGTTTGCTAGAACAATATCTAGACATTATCGAGTCACATCTCGATAGGAAACGCTATATGCAGTTTAGGTCTGGCTCTCTTGCCCTGAACTCCCTCACAGGCCTTTGGCACCATCCTTACATTACTTCTCAGTTTTGCCCCAGCTGTACTTTTACAGCAGAGACAACTGCCCACGTATTTTGTGCCTGTCCAGTGTATTCTCTCCCGAGAGCCAAATGGCTCAAACCAATTTACAAGCAGCTGGCAACATGTATCCCTGGTGAAGCTCTCCGTATTCTTAGATCGGACCCTAGACCAGTGATTGCTTGCTCAGTAGCAAAATTCCTGGGTTATATGTGGGCAATTAGGAGGAAATCGCAAAAAAGCTAGCTCCTTATCCTCCCATCCTTTTTATCAGTTTTAATCTGTTTTAATCTTAATGTTAGCTCATATTCTATTGATGCCACCTTAAGGTCTTAAGTGCAGTGCACTATAAGAACCCAGGCAGCATAGTGGACCATGCTGCTTCCTTTGGAATAGGCAGAGGTTTTTGCTGTCCCGGTTTATTTTTTTTCATTGTGCACCAAGTTGTTAATCCATATATTTACTGTACTGTAGACTATTGCTTGCCTGATGTTCTTAGTATGTTATTTATGTCTACATTTTGATTCTATCATATTCATATAAGCTGTAGCGCACTTGCACTTTTATGGTTGTATGACTGAAATAAAGTTTTATGATTGGATTGGCTTCATCATTATCATTTCATACAAGGTGGTCATGGATAATTTTTACTCGAAGAGGTGCTAATCTATCTTTATCTGGTGTTTTTCATAACGATTATACTTATCATTCATTTTGGAAACTCATTGATAATTATATAGCTTTATATTTAAAATTCAATATTTTTAATATATTATTTATTCCTATATTTATAATGATTTTATGATTATAAGTAGCTCAATTATGGATTTTTACATTGATGATAATCTGTATTTTCTCCTCCCCTTTTTAGTTACATTTTTTTAAATTATATATCGTAGCATATTATAATTTTTTTATATAGGTACTGTTATTATATTATTTCTCTTGTTATAGATATTTTTATGTGTTCCTAGTTCAGTGCTATTGTTTGTATTGTCATTGCTTTATTATAAACTTCAATAAAATAATTTTAACAGAAACATTTTAAAAGCCTAATAATGCTTGTATTTTTTGAGTGTGTTTGGGGGCTCTTACATCCCGCATTCCTACAGTGACTCTGGTGCGAGTCTCTTTCCTTCACAGGACAATTCATATCCCAGAAAGATTACATTCAAAAAGCATATTTTGGATTCTCTGAAGTTTACCTTGTAACCTGCCGTGACAAGTATTGCCACTATATGGTCAACATATAGAAGATACTTTTCTAATCCATCATCTGTGCTGTGTACATCATCAACATAAGAAACCTCACTCAAATCATCTTGCAATAGTTCAATTATTCTGGCTGAGAAAAAACACCTTTGGTAGTTTGTTAGGCCATATTGTGTTCCCCAAAAGTGAAAGAGTTGAATAATATGATTTATGGGCTAAGCTGTGGGTAAAGAACCCATTGGCTGACTATTTTTTGCATGTGAGTTGTGTCATTAATGAAATACTATGTGCATCCTGTGCAGCATAGGTTTTACAATGTTGGTTCAAATTTCAGCAAGTTTGTGGGCATGACTTCATTTCGGGGTGCCAGGGCCCTCAGCCAGGTCCCACATTGGGCACAATGTGATCTTCACTCCAATATTTTTGGAGTCGCACTCAGTAGTTCCCCTAAGCCCTAAAATGGAATGTAGCCTTTGGTAGAAAAGGAGAACTGGCAGGAATCTCTCACTCATCCTGTAGTAAGTTATATTTTGTTTCAGACAGTGATCTTAGGAGTCAGGCAACTATGTTAGATAATCTCTTATGTGAAGGCGATGATAAAATGGAGTCCATTCTCATACTATCAACTTTTTACGTACATGTAATGAATAGTATTTTACAGTTATATGGTTATTTATCACTGAAGTATTTGTCTACAATGATCATAAGTATTCAGCAGATAATTTGCATATGTAAACTTTTTAATTTAATTTTAATTAAATTCTATTTTTTATTTTATATGAGAGTTATTTGTGGTTTTATAGGGGATAATGTTTTAGATTGTTGTAAAAAAAATTATATCAATTTAATTTTTCAATATTGAATTTTTTTTTACATTTATGAGTGTAATTTAGTGTCAAAAATATGTTTACATTTTTTTAAATTAAAAATATGCATTTAAAAATATTTTTGTAAAATATTTTTTTTTTAAATAAAACAAAAATCAAATTTAATGGAAATATTTGAATTTTTTTTATCTATCGTGAGATAATTTAATTAATTATAGGGAAAAATCTGTGCATTGAATTTAATGTATGTAATTATATTTAAAATATGTTAAAAAAAAGAAATATTGAGAGAGACTAATATTTTTTTTAAATATTATAATATTATTAATTGTTATGAATTGATAATATAGTAGGGAATATTCAAATATGATAAATTATAAAATGAGTTTAATGTAGAGGTGTTTTGTGTTGATATGGTACATATATATATATTTTTTAATTAAATTGTGTAATAATAAATTACAAAATAAAATGTTGTATCCCTTAATTTTAACATTAATAATTTTTAAAGTGTTTAATGATTATTTTAAATGTAACAATGTTATGAAATGTTTTATTTAAAATATATTTTAGGTTAATATTTGTATATTAAATTAATAATTTATTATTAAAAAATTAATAATATATTTTTTTGTGTGTGAAAAAATATGTTTTAAAATAAATGTTGTTTATATTTTTGTTAAGTTGTGAATATGTTAATATAAAAATTTTAATAAAGTTATAACGTGTTTATGAAATTTAATATTTTGGTATTATAATTTTATGTGTATGTTTTTTTGAAATTTTATTGATTTTATATATTTTAGATTGTGATTAGTAATTCATATATGTTTACTGTCCATCACTTTCCTTGATTTAACATACTTTGGAGTGGGAATAGTAAATTATATATGTTTAGGGGTCGATTCCGATTCGGGCCGGAAAAAGCACCGACCGACTCGGAGCCGGAAAAATTACCGACCGACACGTACCAGTGGCGCCCGACACGCCAAGTACGATGCAAGCCGCGATAAATCCGACCGACACGTTAGGAAACCAAGCCGACCGACCGAGCCGCTCGGAAAATAGCAATCCGGCCGGAAAAACACGCGAATCCAACCGACCGACACGCACCCGGAACAAATCCGACCGAATCGTACCCGCCAACTCCAAACCGCAAAGTACGATGCAAGGCGCGAAAAACACGACCGAGTCGGACGGAGGACAAGCCGTACGACCGACACGCATACAAAACCGAGCCGAAGCAACACAATACACCGCGACCGACGCGTACGCAGCATACAAAACTGCACAAACACAGCGTGAACGAAACGGAAAACACCGTACGAGACCAATGCAGGGTCCGACTCGGTCACAAGAACGTTTCCAACATACACAAACAGCACAAAGGAAAAATCAACCAAAAAAAGGCCAAACAAGCAATTACCAAGCCAATAAATACTGGGGGGGTGGGGACAGAGAACAAAGACACACCCACAACTCCACCTATATAAAGGACACAAATCACTACCATGAGCCTTTGCAAATGCCATTCCACTGCCAGCACCCAAGAGAAAGCAACCACACACCCACAGCTCATCCCTCACACAAGCCACACACCATCAGCACACCAACAAATACCTACCTCACATACACCCAGCACAACACACACCCACACACCCTCACCTGCACACCAACACACACATCACCCACCATCACCACCCATCACCATGCCCCCAAGAAGAATCCCAAGTTCCTAGATAGTGAATTGGAAGTCATGGTAGACGAGATCCTCAGGGTGGAGCCACAGCTGTTTGGCACTCTGGTCCAACAGACCCCCATGTCGCAGAAAACCAAGATGTGGGAGAGGATCATCAACAGGGTGAACGCCCAATCACCATGTCGGCGCACAAAGACGGACATCCAGAACAGGTGGTATGACGTGCGCAGGAGGGTACGGGACCTGCTGAAGATAGACTACATCAACAGCCAACACACCGGCAGTGGCCCTCCTGCCAAGCCAATATACCTCAGGCCCTGGGAGGAGAAGGTGCGGGCCATCCTTCCGCCAGTGAGCGTATATGGACTAGAGAACATCCCAGAGCCTGGTGAGTACACAACAAATGTACACAATAAACTGCCACAAAACACACACATCACTGTCAAGGGGAGAGTCAAACCATGCACTCATAGCAATTACACAGCAACTAGAACAGAATCATCCCAAAATGTGTATGTCAGTCAGATAAACACAACACATGCCATCAAAAAAGTCACATCCAACTGTGCCAACACATGTACAAACACAACCACAACTACAGCTAGGCAGTGGCACAAATAGAACTAACACACACATCCACACATGTAGCCACCACAACAACACCAACACACAGTGAAGACCACTCAAAGGAAGGAATTCTGTGTATGCTGGCCAAGTCAGTATAGCCAATAGCATCATGGGAGTCGCAGTCACACATATTGCCCCCCCCACAACTGTCCCATCAACACCACCCTGAACCATGCTCACATCACAGGGAGTGGAGAAGGACTCACAAGATGGCTGACACTGGCTACTGCTGTGGGGAGCACAAGGCCCTGCTGGCAACTGTGCACCAACAAACAGCAGGACACCACTGACTGACATCCTGAGAGACAACTTCCACTCCCTGCAATGCAAGCACGTTCCATGGTGGGATATCTGGCTGGCTGGGTGGGAAGGGGGACTTGCAGCACTGACTATAGTCACCAGCACCTCCCCTCACCCCCCCCCAACACAAACTCCACAGTACCCACCTGGTAGAATGCAATGCCCTCCATCCTAACACAAGATCCCACAAAGCACCACCACCCTGGGTTATGTTGTGTGAAGCACAGGGACACTCTTGGGACTCTTAGCCAAACAACTGCCAGGACAACACTCCCAGCCATCCTGTCAGCACAGCCAGCCCACCCCACAGGGAAGCAGAGTCAAAAGGAAGGAAGCATGGGCATGCTGGGAAGGGGGTGGAGGCAATAGCATGATGGGAGTCGTAGTCACAGACATTGCTCACCCCCACAACTGTCCCATCAACACCACCCTGAACCATGCTCACATCACAGGGAGTGGAGAAGGACTCACAAGATGGCTGACACTGGCAACTGCTGTGGGGAGCACAAGGCCCTGCTGCCAACTGTGCACCAACAAACAGCAGGACACCACTGACTGACATCCTGAGAGACAACTTCCACTCCCTGCAATGCAAGCACGTTCCATGGTGGGATATCTGGCTGGCTGGGTGGGAAGGGGGACTTGCAGCACTGACTATAGTCACCAGCACCTCTCCTCACCCCCCCCCCCCCAACACAAACTCCACAGTACCCACCTGGTAGAATGCAATGCCCTCCATCCTAACACAAGATCCCACAAAGCACCACCACCCTGGGTTATGTTGTGTGAAGCACAGGGACACTCTTGTGACTCTTAGCCAAACAACTGCCAGGACAACACTCCCAGCCATCCTGTCAGCACAGCCAGCCCACCCCACAGGGAAGCAGAGTCAAAAGGAAGGAAGCATGGGCATGCTGGGAAGGGGGTGGAGGCAATAGCATGATGGGAGTCGTAGTCACAGACATTGCTCACCCCCACAACTGTCCCATCAACACCACCCTGAACCATGCTCACATCACAGGGAGTGGAGAAGGACTCACAAGATGGCTGACACTGGCTACTGCTGTGGGGAGCACAAGGCCCTGCTGCCAACTGTGCACCAACAAACAGCAGGACACCACTGACTGACATCCTGAGAGACAACTTCCACTCCCTGCAATGCAAGCACGTTCCATGGTGGGATATCTGGCTGGCTGGGTGGGAAGGGGGACTTGCAGCACTGACTATAGTCACCAGCACCTCCCCTCACCCCCCCAACACAAACTCCACAGTGCCCACCTGGTAGAATGCAATGCCCTCCATCCTAACACAAGATCCCACAAAGCACCACCACCCTGGGTTATGTTGTGTGAAGCACAGGGACACTCTTGGGACTCTTAGCCAAACAACTGCCAGGACAACACTCCCAGCCATCCTGTCAGCACAGCCAGCCCACCCCACAGGGAAGCAGAGTCAAAAGGAAGGAAGCATGGGCATGCTGGGAAGGGGGTGGAGGCAATAGCATGATGGGAGTCGTAGTCACAGACATTGCTCACCCCCACAACTGTCCCATCAACACCACCCTGAACCATGCTCACATCACAGGGAGTGGAGAAGGACTCACAAGATGGCTGACACTGGCAACTGTGCACCAACAAACAGCAGGACACCACTGACTGACATCCTGAGAGACAACTTCCACTCCCTGCAATGCAAGCACGTTCCATGGTGGGATAACTGACTGGGTGGGTGGGTGGGTGGGAAGGAGGTCTGGCTGTCAACCAAACACAGTCAATGCAGACCATGTTCACACCCCAGAGAATACATAGAAATGCCCAAATAATGCAGGACAATGTGCCACACCAATATCAACCCCTGACTGTGACGACTTAGGACAATACAATGTACAGGCCCGCACCCCGAGGCACAGTCACAACTGTCAGGTGTGTCAACCACTGATGCCTGCAGAAACATGAAATACATTGTTTGTGTCTCCCAAAAACAGGTGATGATAGGGACACAGCAGCAGACGCTGAGGAGTCCCAGTCCCAGGCTCAAGAAGATGCCGAGCTCACTGGCGTCGTACAGCCTCTGTCCTCCTCGGACGATGAACAACCTGGCACATCCGGTGCAAGTCAACTTGCTGCACCAGCAGGACCACCAGCTGCAGCACCAGCAGGTCCACCAGCTGCACCCCCTGCACCCACCCCTCCAACGACTGTCACCACGAATACCATCCCTGCCAACATGGACAGAATAAGGAACAACACCAGCGCAGTGACCCTGGACCAACCTGGGGCCATGGACACCACCACCACCACCACCCCCCAAGGTGGACCAGGGTTATCTGTGCGTGCAACTGCACACACTGCACATGTCAGCAGGGGTGGTGGGAGGGGTGGGAGACAGAGGTCACTGCTTGCAGACTTTGCTGGTGTGCATGAAGACCCACAACTGGTACGCATAGCTGATGCGTACCAGTCCAGCACCGGAGAGCTCAGCCAGGTAGTGGGGCTCCTCAGAGACATCAAACAGCAGCAGGCTGCCCATCATGCCCGCTTGGACTCCCACATGTCCCACGTGGAGTCACACATGTCACGTGTGGACTCCCACATGTCCCGCGTGGAGTCCAAGTGGGATGTACTACATGAGATGACGGCGGTGCACAGGGACATTTTACAATGCCTCCGCCAGATGAACAGCAACCAGTCCACACCTCCCTGTGTGCCAACAACATCTGGTACCGAACAAACTGCAACTGCCACAGGGAGGGAGGAGGACTCTGGCGGAGAGTCCCCTGCACCGCAGCAGCCTGCACTTGAGGGCCCCCCCAAGAAGAGGGGTCGTCCGAGGAGGGAAAGTGAGAGGCTGATGGCCAAGCGCAACTCCCAGGAAGCCTGAACCTGTTCTGGATTTTCGCCTTTGTGCACAGACTGTTCACCCTGTTGATGGCAACACTACTCCCACACATTGCATGGGGAGTACAAGTTGGAACAATGTGTCAGACAACTGTGGCCCGATACTGGGGATCCTGTCTACCTGGACTTTCAATTCACCTAGGAACTTGGGATTGCAAGATTCATGTACAGCACAATCCATCCTATGCACTATTAACACAGATGTATCACAATAAACACACTAATACACCATACTTGCCTCTGTCGTGATTCCAACGTGGGTGCTGTTATGGGGATGATGAACTGCAAAATTACACTGTGTATGCGAACTGCAACAGCAAGGACAACACAGGCATGTGAGTACAGGCAACGTGACACATATGAGGGAGACACACCACCAGGGCTACACAACACATACACACCTAGGCCATCTGACTCATTGCCTACACTGATGTTGCCAGGGAAGACGGTGCAATGCACAGACACCACACCCATTCCCAGTTGTAGTCAAGTAGCCCACAGGTGCAGTAAGCAAATGGCAGTCAAATGTGTGACCACAGACAACGCACATCACTAAGTGAAGCACAGGTTTATTACACAGTAGCAACATGCCGTAACCACTACAGATGCAAGGTAACCCCACCTGGTAGCGGGCACACAGTCAACAACTGTAGACGGAAGGAAGTCCATGGGTGTGGCGCACATCACCTGTAGGGACACAACAGCTACCAGCCTGGATGTGCAATCACGTCGTCGGTGGACACAGTTGACCAAACGAATCTGAAAGTACCCTGTGAAGGACAGAAATGACACACAGTCAAAAGCAATGCAGTACAGGACAGATCAGCAAAACTCATGCACAATACATGTTACAAGATACCCACCCAGAACCAAGTTAGCATGTCAACACTGTTGGGGAGTACAGCCCACCTGTCACCACACATCGCAACACACATCCTGTCAAGTAGCCCATGGACACACTCCAACAGCACCAGAGCACCACCCACACATCATGCCAACTCACATCATTCACATGACACCTCAGGATACTCACATTCAGCTAAAGAAGTTGGTGATGAGCTGTGTGCGGACATCACCATCACCCTCATCATCATCATCATCGTCACTGGCATCGTGGTCCAGGCCAGGATCCTCCACAGGTGGCGGATGTTGGTCATCGTCATCCTGGATGAGAGGCAACTCCTTCCGCACTGCCAGGTTGTGGAGCATGCAGCAGACGATGATAATCTTGCACACTTTCGCAGGGGCATATGGGAGGGACCCTCCGGTCTTGTCCAGGCAGCGGAAGCGGCTCTTCAGGAGACCAAAGGTCCGCTCAATCACTCTCCTGGTCCGACCATGTGCCTCATTGTAGCGCATCTGGGCAGGTGCACAGGGTTCCTGAGGGGTGTCAGCAACCACGGCATGTTGGGGTATCCCGAGTCACCTACGGACAGACAAGTGCACATCAGCTGACTTAGAAAAGTGGGCGGAATACTACAGATCAGATCACACACAATGGCACAAAGTCAGTACACACCGACAAGCCAGGCACGCTGGTTCTGCATCTGTGCCATCAACCTGGGGATGCGACTACTCCTCATCACAAAGGCATCGTGTGCTGAACCAGGGAAACGGGCACACACGTGTGTGATGGTCATGTCTGCAAGACACACCACCAGTGCATTGACCGAGTGGTAGTGCTTGCGGTTCCTGTAGGCCAGCTCCTGGGCCTGTGGTGGTACCAAAGCCACATGTGTCCCATCAATGGAGCCAATGACATGCGGCATCCTCCCCAGGGCATAAAAGTCACTCTTCACGTCAGTGAGTCGTCGCAGTCTAGGGAAATATATGTACCGGTTCAGGAAGAGCAACATTGCCGCCAAGAAATCGCGGAGCACACGGCTGAACATGGTCTGTGACATCCCACCAGCAGACGCCACAGTATGTTGGAAGGTACCGGTGGCAAAGAAGTGTAGGGCTGCCATCACCTTCACCTTGGGGGTCAGCGCTGTAGGATACGGCCGGCCAGGCTGCAAATGTGGGGACAACTGCACTGCCAAATCCTCAATCAGCTGCCTGGTGAAGCAGTACCGTCGGATGCTGTCCCGTTCCACCATCGTTGCCAGGTCTGGGAATGGCCGATGGACAGCAGGAGCCCTGCAGTGCAGAGGAGAAGTAAGCAAGATCATCAGTCACCCCACATATGCGGCATTGAACACACTCAAGTTCCCAACATACATCATCATGAGGCACAACTACATGAAGTGTGCAGTACCGGAACGACATGTATGGTACTTACATGGCCAACATCTGTCAACACGGTCCTACAGGTGGCATCAATTTGTCCCAGGTTGGCCCATTGGATATCATGATGCTGTGTCAAAGTCACCCCCCAGTGACATGTGAGGACAGATGTGCCCCAGGCACCACAGCTCAACGACAGGCACATTCCCAGGGACCCTGTAATGCCACATGGACACTGGCATCACCTGGAGTATCATGTGTACACCACAGCAAAACAAACATGACCCCCACAGGTAGTGGCCACACTTGCCATGGCAGGAGAGCCATGGACGTCTGTGACACACACGCACAACATCAGAGTCCATGCACACACAACGTGGATGTGGAGACTGTCTCCCATTGTGCACATGAAATCAGAGACATTGTAAACACTACATGCACAAAGACTGTGGAGGGCCATCACTATTGTGCCACTGGGACACCCTGGCTCAAACATACCGTCCCACATGGGACTCACGGGGTATGTGACATGACATACACAAACACCACTGTGAAATGTGACCATGACACATGCACAGATATGAACAGTTGCACATCACAGTGGTCACGTACACGTAACACCCAGGATCCTGTCCCCATGAACACGTGCACAGCCTGGGGGTGGCTGCCCACAGGTGACACCCACAGGACAACATGTACACCAACATACACACAATAGGAAATGCAGCCTTACATGCCTTATGATAAGGTTTGGACAGGCTGTCGTGATGTAGGTGTGCCCCTCACTCCCTGGGAGCTATCTGTGGCTGGCATATGTCCATCTGAGACAGGCATGCTGACCTATGCCAGTCACATATACAGTGATGCGTTGAACAGCAATGGACCGATCGGTGCCTCCGGCCGGCCCATTGCTTTCAATGTGTGCGGGTACGCGTTGTACCCCTGTGCGCGTTGAACTGCAATGGACCGATCGGTGCCTCCGGCCGGCCCATTGCTTTCAATGTGTGCGGGTACGCGTTGTACCCCTGTGCGCGTTGAACAGCAATGGACCGATCGGTGCCTCCGGCCGGCCCATTGCTTTCAATGTGTGCGGGTACGCGTTGTACCCCTGTGCGCGTTGAACAGCAATGGACCGATCGGTGCCTCCGGCCGGCCCATTGCTTTCAATGTGTGCGGGTACGCGTTGTACCCCTGTGCGCGTTGAACTGCAATGGACCGATCGGTGCGCACCCATTGACAATGGGCTTGCCTGGCATCGGACGCGTTTTCGAATTTCGAACGAGTCGGTTGCTGGAAAATCAGTTGGTCACCCACAACAATGTTGCAAAATCATGTATGTCATGAAGTTGAAGTTTTGAAGGATGCTGTGGGCGTGTTTTGGTGCTGCTATTCCATGGATTGGCCAGATTCAGAAGATGCAAACGACTTGGACCTATCACTTTGGACACAAGGGACAGTATCTGCCTCTCCAGCACATATATATTGCTGCCTGTTCCCCTGAGAGCCCACTTGCCTGCACTACATGCTCCAGGACGACATCTGCCACTGCACTGCTGCTGTCTCTGCCCCTCTGGACCCTGCAATGGCACGTACTGTGGAGAGAGCCCCAGCCTTCAGCCTTGAGGAGAACCAGGCCCTGCTGGACAGCCTACTTCCACAGTACAGCAAGCTGTATGGGACACCAGGGGAGCAGGTGAGTGTTCTGTGCACTGCCTTTCTGAATGTGCATTTTGTCTGACTAGCAAGGCTGAGAGTCAGCACACCACTGGCTAGCAGGCTCACTGAGTAGTTGTCACCCCCCATAGTGTGTAGTGACTTGCACTGGACAGGTATGGTGCAGTGACAGTGCTTCTGAACAGGGTTTTACTCCCCATGCAATGATACCATGTAGTGACTTCTGGAAAACTGTCCATGGGCAGCCGTGCACTGCCTGGGTACACCATGTGCCCCTGTGATTGCGACATGTATATGCAACTGTGTCATGCACGGATATGTTGCATGTGTAGTAATGGCCTTATCACTTTGTCATCCTGACAGGCTTCTGCCCATCGGAAGCATGAGATATGGAAGGACATCGTCCGGGCTGTCCGGTCCGTGGGGGTCTACAAGCGCCGGATCCGCAACTGCCAAAAGAGGTGGCAGGACCTTCGGGGCTGGACCCGGAGGATTGCACGGGTCCAGCTGAAGCTGTCGCCTCCTCGCAGGAGGGGCGGAACATGGACCCTGACCCCCACATGCTCAGGATCCTGGCGGTGGTCTTTCCAGACCTGGATGGGCAGCTGAAGGCCAGAGAGCAGCAAGGAGGGTGTGAGTCAAAGACTGCACTGTGTACTCTGTCTAACATGCTATGTGCCCTCCTCGGGCCTGGTTAAACTGCCACAGTACAGCAGTCATGTTGTCCAGGAGCCATGTCCCTCTATTGTGCACTGCCCACTCCTCATCTGATACCCAGGTGTGGCCCTTACATGCAGGGAATTCTGTCACTTAGGACTGTGTCCTTGCAGTTTGCTTGACTCAAGGTGGGAGACAGCATCTGTTTCCCTGACTCTGTGGTGGGCATCATGGGTGGGTCCATTGCTTACACAATGCCTGTATTCTGACATGTATTCAGCATGTTACTTTGATCTGTGGTCCAATTGCTGAGCTGATCCACCACATGTGGCTGGGGTACCTGGCACACACCCATGCTGCGGGTGGGAACAATGTTTGGGCCCCAGGAGTATGTATATGACGTGTGTCACACATACTTAGCCAGCTGCCTACAGTCCAGGGCTCATCCCTCATTCATGTGGGGCTGGACAGTCATGCCTACTCCAGGCCATACAATACACTCTGTACTCCCACTCCCGTGTATCAGCGGACACATTGTGCACAGTGATTTGACCCCTCAGGTGTCTGCCTCTGTGTCAGTGTGCTGTGGATTAGTCGCCAGGACTGCTGTGGAGTTTCTTGGTAGGGGCTCAGCATGCCACTGGAGATGTGACCATAGGAGACGATACTTGTGTGACACATAGGTGTCTGATCAGCTGCCCATGCAGACTGGGGCATGTAAATGTGAAGTTCAGGCAGCTGTTCCCCATGCACAGCAGAGTGTGAGGGGCTCAGGTTCAGAGGGTAGTGTCACAGGTCTCCCATATGTCCAATAGGTATGACCTGGACAGATGAGGGTTAAGAGGATGTGTTGTGGGGGGATGTACATGTGCACTTGTGCAGCTCCAGGACTTGCATTCCCCATGACCTACTATTGTGACACAGTGCAGAGTGTTGTTGTCTGGCTGCAAAGTCATACATCACTGAGCCAGTGATGTATGACTTTGCAGTCATGCCTCCGCCATGGCATGTGTCTACTGATTGGTGAGCCTGCAGGGGAGTGACATGTGCTACATGCACACCATAGTGGCGCTGGCTATCAGGACATGGGTGCATCATGGTGTCTGTCGCTGGTATGCATCACATGCATTTCCTATTTGACTCTGGGCATCCCTTACATCCGGAAACCTGTACTGACTCAGTGGCAAGAGCTGTGATGTGTCCACACCGTGTCCTCTGCACTGTCCAACTACTGTGTACTTGGTGCATGTGTCAACACTGGGGTGTTGCAATCCAACAGACACCAGACAGATGGGTGCAAGGCCATGTGGGATGTTAGTGCCATGCTTGGCATCAGACTGACAATTGACTTCTCCTGTTCAATTAGTGCACTTTTAGCAATGTACAACTAATGATGCCAGGGCTTGCTCTGTGATGTGCTGTGCTCACAGTGGTGTGTGCGTTATGTGCAGGTGACTGATGTCTGTCTGTTTCCCCATTGTTTGCAGATACATCCACGGCCACGGAAGGGGACAGCTCCACGGACCAGGAGGAGCCGGAGAGCCAGACTGGGTCAGCAGCCGAGGAGTGGTCGGAGGGACCCAGTGGCACGGAGGGCGAGGGGAGCCACACCGAGGAGTCCTCAGCAGCATCCACCTCAGCTGAGGACCAGAGCAACTCGGAGGATGACTCCCTTGTGGAGGCGGGTGTCAGCAGCCACCACACCCCAGCTAGTGTTGCTGTCCCCGCCACCACCAGCACCACCACCGCCCTCCCATCGGCTCCCATTCCCCAGGTCCGTGGAGGCTCCCATGTCCGGGAGCGTGTCTCCTTTGGGCCAGGCACCGCACCCCCTGCCCCTGTGTCCCCTGCTGCCCTGAGTGAGGAGTCTGTGTACCTCCTTCGCCAGCTCCATGTAGGGCAGACAGCCATGCTGAGTG
Source organism: Calotriton arnoldi (assembly GCA_963921515.1). Taxonomy (NCBI): domain Eukaryota; kingdom Metazoa; phylum Chordata; class Amphibia; order Caudata; family Salamandridae; genus Calotriton; species Calotriton arnoldi. Next base: position 14,659 of record CAWUFW010026044.1, on the reverse strand, counting down.
TCCTCCATGCGCACACCGCGCTGTTGACTCAGCTGGTGTCGTTCATGGAGGGCATCTCATCGGGCATGTCTGACCTACAGAGGGGCAATAGGTCCATGGACTCCTCCCTGACGGCAGCAGTGTCCCTCCTCAAACGGTCCCTCACCCCTCCTGCCTCTGCTCCATCCACACTCCCCAGCACCTTACCCATCCCAGGCACACACACACCGGCACAGGCACACACCAGCACACACACATCCAGCACACTGACACACACGCCAATGACAAAACGCACACGCACGCACATTCAGGGGACTGAAGCCAGACTCACAGGGGATGGGGCCCTGGAACACACACACGCATCCACATGCACTGCGCAGTCCTCAGTTCCCTCTCCCTCCAAAGCACCCTCCCTTGCCTCACCTGCAACCCCAAAGTCACAGCAGCTCTTCCTCTGTGACCTCGGCCTCTTCCCCACCGATGAAGCTGCTCCAGCATACCGGGGAAGAGGAAGCCCACCCACACGGAGCAGAGTGCCCCTCGCCCCCGGACACCCTCCCCCAGGCGCAGACGGACTGAGGCCCCCACCCGCAAGTCCCCCGGAGTGGTAAGAGCAAGACCCCGCCACCGCCCTGCAGCTCAGGCACAAGGTCTCCGTCCTCCATCCCTCAGGCCCCCACTGCACAGGTGCCCCCACCACACCCTGCCCCAGGTTCCCCCACCCACAGATATACCATCCCCAAGAGGATCCGGCCTTCTCCCCCTGCCACTTGCTCTCCCAGCACCACACCCCCGCTGCGCTTGTCTGTGCCACTGATGTGGTGAGGGTGTCCTCCCCCTCTGTCCAACCCACCTTGCCTGTTCCCCATTCTCCTCCCTTGGAGGTAGGCACTGCAGTGGAGTCCACTACCGCCCTGTCTGACTTGGGCACTGCAGTGGCGGACCTGTCCACCCCATCTGCAGGGTCCACTGCAGTTGTGCCGGCACCCACGACATCTGAGTCATGCCCCCCAGTTGTGCCGGCACACACCATGTCAGACACCTCCACTGCAGTTGTCAGTGGCTCTCCAGCACCCACCACCCCTTCCCTGACTCCCCTGGTGAGCCCTGATCCTGTCCCTGCGGTGCCTGGCCTGCCCCCCGGTTGCCCCTCCTAGTGGATTGTCCCTGGTATTGTGCAGGCATGCGTAGGGTGACATCTGCCAGTGTCACCCTGTTTGAACTTTGACAATGGACTGGCCATTGGCCTTTGCTCTAATTTCTTCTGGACGTCGTTATCAAACAACACATATGCTGAATAAAGCAACTTTCTTTTCTCTAGTGCTCATGCTTCAGATGTACATGTTGTTGGTGCAGCTAACCATGCCCTTGCTGCAGTGATGGTGATATCTGGTCTCATGATTATGAAGTGTTACTGTGCAGGAACCCATGTGGTCCAGGGGAATGTGTCCTATCATGTGGTGTATCCATGTCATCAATAGCAGCATCTGAGGGTGTCATGTGTTCAGTATTTGGCAATGGGTTTCCTACTTACATTGGCAATTTCATATCTGTGGCTTCCACCCCTGCACATCTGTTGTGCCTGCCATCATTGCATTTGTCTACTTCCCTGACCGTGTTGCCATCTCCAGTGGACATGCAGGTTTGGGCATCAATGGGGAGGGACTCATCCGTGTAGTCAGTGCAACATTGCTATACAAGTGTGTTGGATCTGTGCTGATGATTCCGTTGGCACATCCATGACCAGGCTGATGTGATGGGAGCCCTCATTTGGTGCTAATTGTTGATTGTGTGACCAAGTGCTCAGCTGACATGATGGGGCCCTACTGAGGCAACATATGGCACAGCTTTCCTCACACAGGAGTGGAGTCCCCTCATGGCAGTGTGTACACGTGTGACATTGCCTGCGCCCAAGGTGTGTGTTGTATGTGCATGTCTGTGTGTTCACTTCCATTCATCTGCGCATGCTGTGATCCCTAGTGTTGTACCTGTTTGTGATGCTTGCTGACTTGAGCTATGTTCCCCCAAAGTCTTCTCCCTGTGTTCTCTGTGATGTGGGTGCATGGCACATTACTGGTCATCAGGGTGTCACCCATAGGTGTGTTTGCTGTCAGGGCAGAGTTTGTGTGCAGACGCAGATGGGTCACAGTCAGGTTTCCCTTTGGCACTTGTTGTTTGCCCCTGTCATGTGATTTCCAGTTTGTGTTATCTTTCAGTGATTGTGACACGTTGTGTGTGTGACTGCTGGCACTCCTTAGGGTCCGGGCTGCAATGTTGGTTGTTGTCTATGTGTGTTCTTTGTGGGTGACCTTGGCTTCTTCATTGGTGTGTGACTGTGGCTGGGATCCCATTGGTCGGTGTGGTATTGCCGTCATGTCCATGTACAGCGTAGTGTGCAGTGTGTCAGACATTCAGGAGTCTTGTTGAGTGTCCATGTGTGATGTGTTTCTACACCTTGGTTCCCACCCACCACCCTGGAATAGTCATGGGTGCATGTGCAATGTCACCAGTGCATGTGTACTTTACTGCTGCACATTGTTGGAGGTCGAGGGGTGTGGTCTTGAGTGTGTGCAGATGAGAGTTGTTGCCCGGCTAGTCCCCTGCCTCCATGTTGGCCTTGGCTTACTGGCCATGCTGATTGATTTGTGCTTGTGTAGGTGTGATGGTAGTTTGTTGCTCAGGACACCTGACTGTGGTTCACAGTGTGAACGACATTTAGCTTTGTCATCACAGTGGTATTTTTATTCAGCCCAGGGTCACCACATTGTGGGGGCCCTGGGGGTGGTGCTGTGGTGTGTCTGTGACTTGCTGTGTCAGTTGTTGTTCCTACGTGCCTGTGTGACATGTGTGTTTTGTGCTCCCTCTCACCTGTCAATGCCTGCTTGCCCACATAGGGGATTTGGATCCATGAGTTACCTTAGTGTGGCAGTGTATGCACATCTGTATGATTGGTATTCAGCTCTCCTCATGTGTTGTGTTGTTGCCTGGGGACACTGGCACCCCCACCCCTCACCTGCTGTGTATGATGACAGTGTTGGTCTGCCTGTTTGTGTTTGTGCATCTGCACCACTGCATTGGCATATCTTGGGTGTGCCATTGGCTGTATGTTGTTTGGTGTGTTTCCCCTGCTGTCCCTGGGACTCCTAGGTCATCGGTCAGCACAGTGATCATGGTTTGTGTGTCCCATTGCTGCCATGGTATGGTATCTGTTCACCTCACATCTGCTGTCTCCACAGGGTATCTGCATTTGTGTGCCCATTGGTGCAAATATGTGGTTCTGCATTCTGATGGTCACTTCTGTCATTGTGTCATTGATGACTGTTGACGGTCTCAGCCCCCATGGGTGTTGTTTGTCTGCACATGGCCAAAGGAATGTTTCATTTGCACTGCAGTATCTGGCTCCCCCAATTTATGTTGCAATGGGACACATACACTACTTTGCCACAGATGAGTTTTTGGTTCTGTGACCAGGAATGATCCATGCAGTTTGGCAGTTGCAGCTCTTTCTTTGTCAACAATTACCTTTTGGTCACTGTGATGATGAGGGTGTAGACCCCATTGCCACAATGGTCAAAATGTGCTTCAGCTATGGACCCCACACTTGCCTTTTGGTCACTGTGATGATGGGGGTTTAGACCCCATTGCCACAATGGTCAAAATGTGCTTCAGCTATGGACCCCACACTTGCCTTTTGGTCACTGTGATGATGGGGGTTTAGACCCCATTGCCACAATGGTCAAAATGTGCTTCAGCTATGGACCCCACACTTGCCTTTTGGTCACTGTGATGATGGGGGTTTAGACCCCATTGCCACAATGGTCAAAATGTGCTTCAGCTATGGACCCCACACTTGCCTTTTGGTCACTGTGATGATGGGGGTTTAGACCCCATTGCCACAATGGTCAAAATGTGCTTCAGCTATGGACCCCACACTTGCCTTTTGGTCACTGTGATGATGGGGGTTTAGACCCCATTGCCACAATGGTCAAAATGTGCTTCAGCTATGGACCCCACACTTGCCTTTTGGTCACTGTGATGATGGGGGTTTAGACCCCATTGCCACAATGGTCAAAATGTGCTTCAGCTATGGACCCCACACTTACCTTTTGGTCACTGTGATGATGGGGGTTTAGGCCCCATTGCCACAATGGTCATGGGCTGCTTGCATTGTGGGTGCCACACACATATATGTGTGGCACATGTGCTAGGGGGTCACATTGTATGTTCAAAGTCATGTTCGGTGTTGTAGGCATTTGACACAGCCTACACACGCTTGTCATGGTGGTGGGGGGATGTCTTTATCTTGCATTCCCTAGGTTGTGGTGTGCTGGTTGTGTCATGCATTGTCCATCCTATGAGTGGGGGTGGTAGTAGTGGTAGGCATCCTGCCCCCCTGGCTAAGGGTGGTAGTAGTGGTAGGCATCCTGCCCCCCTGGCTAAGGGTGGTAGTAGTGGTAGGCATCCTGCCCCCCTGGCTAAGGGTGGTAGTAGTGGTAGGCATCCTGCCCCCCTGGGTGAGGGTGGTAGTAGTGGTGGGCATCCTGCCCCCTGGCTAAGGGTGGTAGTAGTGGTGGGCATCCTGCCCCCTGGCTAAGGGTGGTAGTAGTGGTAGGCATCCTGCCCCCGTGGGTGAGGGTGGTAGTAGTGGTGGGCATCCTGCCCCCTGGCTAAGGGTGGTAGTAGTGGTGGGCATCCTGCCCCCTGGCTAAGGGTGGTAGTAGTGGTAGGCATCCTGCCCCCTGGCTAAGGGTGGTAGTAGTGGTAGGCATCCTGCCCCCTGGCTAAGGGTGGTAGTAGTGGTAGGCATCCTGCCCCCTGGCTAAGGGTGGTAGTAGTGGTAGGCATCCTGCCCCCTGGGTGAGGGTGGTAGTAGTGGTGGGCATCCTGCCCCCTGGCTAAGGGTGGTAGTAGTGGTGGGCATCCTGCCCCCTGGCTAAGGGTGGTAGTAGTGGTAGGCATCCTGCCCCCCTGGGTGAGGGTGGTAGTAGTGGTGGGCATCCTGCCCCCTGGCTAAGGGTGGTAGTAGTGGTGGGCATCCTGCCCCCTGGTTAAGGGTGGTAGTAGTGGTAGGCATCCTGCCCCCTGGCTAAGGGTGGTAGTAGTGGTAGGCATCCTGCCCCCTGGCTAAGGGTGGTAGTAGTGGTAGGCATCCTGCCCCCTGGCTAAGGGTGGTAGTAGTGGTAGGCATCCAGCCCCCCTGGGTTGGGGTGGTGGCGCGCATTCAGGCCCCTGTGTGCATATGTGGCATTGGTGATGGGCATCCCGCCCCTATGGTGCTGCTGTTGCTGGTGTAAGTATATTCAGATTCCCAGTGTATGTGTGTGATGTGTCGTGTACGTGTTGTATGTGTTTTGTGGTTGGTGTCTGACTTACCTTCTGCGCCGTACGCGTCCGTGCCTGTTCCGGTAGTAGATGTAGAATATTGGTATGATCGGGACGAAGGGATTCATGGTTGGTTCGTGTTGTTCGTCCTTCTCGTTGCTTCGCGTCGTCCTCGTCGCTTCGCTTCGTCCTCGTCGCTTCGTCCTCGTCGGTGCCGTGTTCGTCTCGTAGCCGTGGATCGTGTTGTGGCGCGATTCGGAGCTTATGTGCGCCTCTCCCGGATGCTTTGACGTGCCGTGCGTAGCGACGGGTTCGGCGCGTACGGGAAGCGCATCGTACTTGTCCGGCCAGACGGGGCTGCATTTTCCCTTCCGTGCGACTCGATTCGAGCGTTTCCGGATTCGCCTCGGTCGGAGAACAGGACCTGGTTTGGGTGAGTACGGCTCGGCCGGAATTTTTGCTGTTGTGCGCATCGTACTTGCTCGTTCGGTGTGCTGTACGGATCGGTCGGGAAACTGGCTTTCGCATGGCTTTTTTCCCGACCGAATGGTATTGGGTGCGCCTCCGACCGAGATCGGAATCGACCCCTTAGTGTCCAGCACGTTCCCTGAGTTAATATGGTTTGGAGTGGGAATAGTAAATTATATATGTTTAGTGTCCAGCAACTTCCCTGAGTTGATATGGTTTGGAGTGGGAATAGTAAATTATATATGTTCAATGTCCAGTACCTTGCCTGAGTTAAGGTAGTGTATAGTGGGAGTAGTTAAAGATTAACACTTTATTTTGGTTGGTGATAGAATTATACATGTGTATTAAAACAAAACAATTATTAAAGTTCATTAACGTTACATAATTATTTTATTAGACATACAGGAATTAAAACAATATAAATTAAACACTGAAGCTTATTAATATTGTATTTATGTTTTTATTTTGATTCAAACACTTGAGAAAAGAAAGAATATGCATTTTATTTTATTTACAATATTTCATATATATATTGTTATACAGAGAAAATAAAATAAATTTTTTATTTTTGGATACATTATATATTTTGTAGATTTTTATACATTAATATATATTTTTTTAATAGCCAGTAATAAACATTTTTTGTTTTGTATAATAGTGATGCACATTTGTACAAAAAAAGATGTAGTTATAGATTGGTTTTTATACTTTTTTCAACATATGTTTTTTTAACAGTAATACATTATTTATTTGCAATGTAAATATCGATTACATTATTACATATAGGGGTCAATTCCGATCTTGCTCGGACAGCCCTCCCAAAGCACTCCGTAGCCTCACCTTGCGACCGACTCGTTCCCGGAGCCGGTCCGTCCAAACGAGGCTGTACGATGCGCAAATGTGTGCATTTCCCGAACGACACTGTCGGGAGGATCCCGGGGAGCAGGACTTGGGGACTCTTGCTGACACCGATATCCTGCTGGTACAGGTACGAGGCGAGGACGGTCCCTTTAACTTTCCCTGGAGGCGGCAAGGGGAGGAGGTCGGAGGCGTGACGTCGGCCTCGGAGAACCTATCAGAAGAACCTGGCGTGCAGAAAGAGGAAGTGACCGGTACAACAAGTGGAGAAGCGAAGGAGTCGAAGGAAGTATTCGGAGAGGAGAAGACGACGTGGACGAAGCTCGCTGAAGACAGCCCGCCTGCCAGTGAACCGGAGGTCGCACCGAAGGTCCCTGAACACGGAGAGACGACCAGAGGACAACGGCACCGCGCTGCGCCCCGCCACACTCCAGGAGGAGGGTGGCTGGAACAGATGCGTTATCGCATACAGTGGTTCACACAGTCACGGGGAGGGAACGAGTAGTTCTGTGGGGTAGTCACCGCTCATCACTGCCTTCTCTGGGTTCCACATTTTGGCTACGCTCGGAAATCCCTCACGTTCCCCTCCCTCGACTCAGAGTATCAGATATCGTCCACTGACCCGTGGCTTGTTTCTTTTCTTTCTTTGAGTTTTATCCTACCCACCTCTTCCTGGACGTATCCGGACTACCGACTGCGACTCCCCGCCCCTCCTGACCTTCCTGGAACTGGTGAAACTCAGGAGCACCTCCCGAAAACCGGACTCCTTTCTTTGTGTACTTTGTTTAGAAAAACAAGCCTTAACCAATAAATAGAATTTGTCCACATCCAAGAGAGTGCGAACACTTACTTCGGGGACAGCTAGCCCTGTGGGATACGACAGACACGTATGCTCCGAATTGAGCAACATTTCCCATACGAGCCGGCTCCGTCAACACAGATTGGACTCGCCCGGAAGCATTAGCATAGCAGTTTCCGGCCGGGCAAGTACGATGCGTACATCCTCTGCGCCGAACAGGTCGCCACCTCCAGCACATCACAGCATCCGGAAGAGCAGTATATCAGGACCGAATCGTGCCACAACACGAACACCGCATACGAGACGAAGCTGCCATGTATCCGATCGCCCATGTCATCCCTGTACTGTACGCCTATGACTGAATCAACAACCGGAACCGATGCGTACGTCGCAGACGGTAAGTCAGACACCTGCCACCCACCAATACGTGACGATCCCGCGAAAGCCAAAACACACATAGGGGGTGGCTGCCCACAGCCCCCCAGCACAGTCCACCCCAGAAGGGGGGATGCACATCCCCCTGCACAGTCCACCCCAGAAGGGGTGGATGCACATCACCCCAGCACAGTCCACCCCAGAAGGGGTGGATGCACATCCCCCCTGCACAGTCCACCCCAGAAGGGGTAGATGCACATCCCCACAGCACAGTCCGCCCCAGAGGAGGTGGAGGGCAAACACTCCCCCCCTACTCCCATGCCAGGTTTGTGTATTGTGCACAAACATCTAGATTCAGTGACACATTAGGCAAATAAATGCAGTTACATCCATCACTCTAGTGAACAAAGGCTGATTGTGGTGTACAAACCCCCAGCATTGACAAGCAAATAGGGTAGATGGGGTATCACCCCCCATCAGTGTGGTGCACAAAAGATGAGCATGGGGTACAAACCCCCTTCTTTGGCAAGCACATAGGGGACATGGGGTGTAAACCCCCCATCAGTGTGGTCACCATAAGGTGATAGGGGGATCAAACACCCAGCAGTGACAAGCACATAGGGGAGAAGGGGTATCACCCCCCATCAGTGTGGTGCACAAAAGATGAGCATGGGGTTCAAACCCCAAACTTAGCCAAGCACATAGGGGTCATGGGTTGCAACACCCCCATCAGTGTAGTGAGAAAAAGGTGTGTGTGTGGTCCAGACTCCCCGCATTTGCACACAATCATGTATGACTTCCTGAGGCAGAAAACCACTAACAATGTAGTGACAAAGTAGTGGTTGTGTGCCAAACAAACACATATCTGTTGAGGCAGACATAGTTGGGCCTTACAAAGACAAACATGGCATGTGGAGACAAGCATTGCCGTTGCGGGCTAACACTGCCACCAATGTTTATTTTGACAATGGAAGAAGTGACCATCTAAATGAATTTGTTTGCATACAGACACACATACAAAGGAATTCAGCAAGAAACCAAAGTGTAGACAAGAATGGCAATTCAAGACCATGATCAATGGCCAAATTGAAGATGTTGGACTCGCAGGGACAGTAGCTAAACAAACTAAACCATACATCCAATCACTGCTCACAAAGCCAGTAGAAATAAGCGGTTCAAGATGTGCCAATACAGCCAGCCAACCACACTCTGCAGAACAAACACAACATGTGTGTGTGTAAGTGTCCCTAGGCTCCCCCCCCCGACGTTGGTCCAAACCCCACTGAGACATATGCGTCACTACTGTTGAAGTACCGCTGTGTCAAGCTTGGTCTTGGCATGCGTCTGCCTTGTCAGAATGAGACACGAACATTGACTGAACTATCACAACACACAGAATACTTTGGTCCCATCATCCTGTGTACAGGTGTGATTCCCAAGTTGGCCACATGTACTCACAATCCATGTATACCAAGTGGCACCTGGGACACAGATGACTTGTTCATCATCAATACGCTAATATGCATGTCCATTTGAGTGGTGCATACCATAAGAAACAGTCAAAATTAGTATAAATGTCAAGCACAACATATGTGCTAAAGTGTACGCCAAAGTAGGGAGAGGATGTGAAAAGAATGTCACACTCCTTGTCAAAAACAATGTTGCACGTGACAACAAGCCATTTCAGCCTACAACAACTCCACAACACACTGTACTAGGACACATATCACATGGACCTCCGGCAGTCCATCACATCACTCCATCCTGATTTGGCTGAAATCAATGTCACAACAGCATTTGCAGTTCAATAATCAGCAACATCATGTACCCCCCAGAAATTAGGCCAAATAACATAAATCTGCTTTATTCACCATTTAAATTGGAAAACACGAATCTTGCAAAAAAACAAGGCCAATGGCCAGTCCATGGCAATGAGTCCTTCAGGGGATATATAGGATGAGTTCCCATACATTGCTTGCCTGCACATACATCACTAGGGGACAAATCCCCAAGGAGGGGCATCTTCTGGGGCAGGCCAGGCACCGCAGGGACAGGATTAGGGTGCAACAGGATGGGTAATGGGGGGGTTGGGGCTACTAGAGTGTCTGTAGCAACTGCAGTTGATAAATAGGATTGAGGGTGTGCTGGAGCCACTGCAGTCGACATGTTGGACTGAGGGGGTGGGGGCTCCACTGCAGTGCGCATGTCAGATTGTGGGGGTGGGGGCTCCACTGCAGTGCCCATGTCCGATTGTGGGAGTGGGGGCTCCACTGCAGTGCCCATGTTAGATTGGGAGGCTGGGGGGTCCACTGCACTGGACAGGTCAGATGGGGGGGCCAGGGTCTCCACTGCAGTGTATGTAAGTGACTGAGTGTGCGGTGTTTTGGGAGTGGAAGTGCATGTGTTAGGGGGTGAGGGCCTAATCATCTTGGGGATGGTGTAACGGTGTGTGGGTCAACCGGGGATGGCTTCTGGTGTGTGAACTCTGGGACGGGTGGCCTTGGGTTGGGCAGAGGTAGCTTTGGGCTGGGAAGTGTGGGATGGTGGTGGGGTTTTTCCTTTCTTCGTCCTGGGGGATGTACGGGTGGGGGCCTCAGTGTACCTACTCTTAGGGGAGGGTGTGCGTGCGATGGGGGACCCCTCCTTGTGCGTGGTGACCTCCTCTTCCCCGTTCAAGTTGGAACTGATGTGTCAGTGGGGAAGAGGCCTAGGTCACAGAGGAAGACCCTCTGGGAAGGGTAGGTTGCAGGAGAGTCAAGGGTAGGGCTTTTGGAGGGAGAGGTAGCTGAGGAATGCGCAGTGCTTGTGGATGGGTGTGTGTGTTTCTTTGCCCTATCCCCTGTGTGTGTGATGTCAGTCCCCGGAGTGTGCGTGCGTGTTTTATTTGACTTTGTTTTGGGTAGCTGTGTGCTGCCTGTGTCTGTTGGGGTGTGTGCATGTGCCTGTGGAGTGTGCTTGGGTCAGGTGGGGTAGTGGGGACTGTGGATGGGGCAGAGGAAGGAGAGGTGAGGGACTGCTGCAGGAGGGACACTGCTGCCGTCAGTGAGGAGGCCATGGACTGATTTGTCCGCCGAAGGGCAGACATGTTTGCTGAGATGCCCTCCATGTATGACACCAATTGTGTCAATAGACCGTTGTGAGCATTGAGGACACGCAGCATGGGTGTCTGCCCCACATGTAACTGTTTAAGCAAGTCCACTGCCTCCACACCCAGGGCAGCAGGGGTGCCAGACGCAGGGGGTGCGGTGCCTGGACCAAAGGAGACATGCTCCCTAACACGGGAAGGTCCACGGACCTTAGGAATGGGAGCAGCTGAGAGGGTGGAGATGGTGGTGGTGGCGGGGACAGACTCTGTGGGTGCGGCCTCCACTCTGGTAACACCCACCACCACAAGGGAGTCATCTCTTGAGCTGGTTCGGTCCTCAGCTGATGTTGATGTTGTTGAGCGTGCTTCAGTGTGGCTCCTCTCACCCTCTGTGCCACTGGGTCCCTCATCTTCCTCCACAGTGGACCCCATCTGCCCATCTGGCTAGCTGCTTCCTCCTGGTCTGTGGAACTCTCTCCTCCAGTTGTTGTTGATGATGCTTTGAATAAGGAGGGGAAACAGATTCACATCAGTCATCTGCATATACTTGACACTAGATTTATGTTCCCAAAACATCACAGAGCAAGGCCTTGCATAATGTCGAAGCCACTATTCCTTAACTCACACGTATGTAAATAAGTCTTCTGTCAGTCTGCCAGTGAATCATGGTTACCAAACACATGTTGGCAATGGAAACATCTGTTAGATGTATCTCAATTTAAACTATGTACATGCCCAACAGGGCACTGTTTTACCTGTTGCCTTGTTTGTAATGCCCCTGAGTGTCAGGGCGTAACACAAACATGTCCCATCTCATGCAAGGGAGTCTGGAATTGGGCACGCGAATGGGATGGAGAAATACCAAAGTTTACATGATGAACATACTCACACCCACAGTAACCAATGTGGGCTTATGTTGTAAACTCCAATGCTAAAAAGGTCTGCATGCAGAACAACTGACAAGTACAAAACTGCATTTTACACTTTTTCATGTGCCACACTATGCCACAGTCCTGTCTGCCTGAACAGTCTGTACTGACTCTCGTTACCGAAGGCTGCTAAATGGGAACAACGAAGGGCTTATTGGAATTCCTTCTGGGCCAGACTATACCATGACATAAGGTCAAACAATTCTGCGAGGTTTTGGCGCACTATAAATAGTTTAGGGGGCAGAGCCCCCAAAGTTGCCTTGTCTAATATATTGGAATCTGAGTGGTACCTTTTCCTGTACAGTCATTTTAAGGACCCACAAGACTACATCTGCAATCAGGTTACTGATACAGAGGGCAGCAAAGCTCCGGAGGCTCAACCTTGGATGGAGGGTAATCCACAAGACTACATCTACAATCAGGTTACTGATACAGAGGGCAGCAAAGCTCCGGAGGCTCAACCTTGGATGGAGGGTAATCCACCTCTAGAGCATGTCTATAAAGCGCCAATAATCGAAAAGCAAATTGAAAGTTACAGTCAGGTTACTGGTATAGAGGGCAGCAAAGCCCCGGAGGTCCAAATCCGAAAGCAGATTGAAAAGGGATGAAAAGATGGGGCCCCAGGACCAGGAGGCATCCGTTCAGCCCTGCTTAAGGAGGATCCTGCTTTCTGGGCTTCTCAGCTAGCTCCGCTCTATTCTACCATCCTAGAAAGGAACATCATTCCGCCCTCATGGCAAGGATCGATCCTCGTCCCAATTTTTAAAGGAGGAGACAATAAATCCCCAGGCAACTATCGGTTGGTTGCCTTAATCGACAACGAAGCGAAGTATTTCGCAGGGATACTGCTAAACTCACTTCGGGCATGGGCCGAGGCATGCTCAATAATTCCACCAAACCAAACCGGATTTACAAGCAACACTGGCACTACGGTCAATCTTATGGCACTTTCCTGTTTAATTGACCAGGCAGAGATTAGTACCAGCCCAATTTATATGGGGTTTATTGATTATAAATCGGCGTTTGACATGGTCAACAGGTCAAAGCTGTGGCAGAAGCTTTCTTCATTGAACATTCCAAACAGCTTACTGAGAGCTGTGCAGCTTTTGCATCAGGACACATGGGTCAGGATCAAGATCGGAGACGGCTCCAGACTGTCACGACCAATTTCGACAACGCAAGGCCTTAAGCAAGGGTGCATTCTGGCCCCCACACTTTTTAACTTATTTTTATCGGATCTCCCGGAAGCCCTGAATCTAGTTAACTTGCACCCACCCAAACTAGGTAGTCTCCACCTGTCAAATTTATTGTATGCCGATGACGTGGTTCTTTTAAGCCACACAAAGATAGGTCTACAACGGCTCCTGGATGTAACCGCCGTATACTCAAAAAGGAATGGGCTTCAGATCAATAACAAGAAAACTAAAATCCTGGCGGTTCGCTCAGGAAGGCCCAAGAAGCTGGCATGGGTCTTAAACTCGGAAAGAATTGAAGAAACCAACTGCCACAAGTACTTAGGAGTCTTCTTCAACAATAATGGAAGATACAAAAGCCAATTGGGAGAACAAAAAAAGAAAGGAACTGCGTTAGCATTTGCATTCAGTTCCATTCACAAGAAATTATTTGGCTCGACCTTCGCTCCAACCCTTCAGGCGGCCCAGGCAAAAGTCATTCCAACTCTCACGTATGGAAGTGAGGTGCTAAAAGGACTAGACTGTGGCCAACTATATAAAATAGTTGCAAAAATTTTTAGAACGACCTTCCAGCTACCGTCCCACACTTCCCCAGCACAAATTAGGCTGGAATTCGGCATCTGCAAACAGTCAATGGGCCGATTGATGACTTTTTTAATGAGCTGTCATAAGCTGAGGTCGTCAAAGGAGGGCAGCCTGGCTCACCACTTATGGGCCCAGCTGAACACAAGACGATGGCTAGCGGGGTACCGCTACTGGTCCTGTGGGCTCAGCACCCTCGGCCTGAGCGAGCTCTGGGACTTACATGTAAGCCAAAATGAATTCAAGAGGCTAGCAAAACTCAGCGCGAAAAGGCTTTCCTCAGCAGAAGACAGGGGTAGCCTCTCAGCGAGAAGTCACGGTTGGATGACTCTCAATACTTATGCACAGCTGAAACCTCAGGGTTATCTAACTCTCACCTTTAGTGCACGCACCAAGCTCCGCTTTTTAAAATTGAGAATGGGGGTGATTCCATTGATTTGCCATCTTCCCAAATGGAAAAGAGACTGTGCCCTGGAAACATGCCGGCTTTGCGGCCAATATAGGGCAGACCTACTGCATGTACTGTGTTTGTGTCCTAACCTCCTGAAGGAAAGAAGGGCTCTTCTACGAAGGGGCTGGATCGACAAGGAAGTCAGATCGTGTAGAGGTGCAGTGTTGGCCTGCTTTGATCCCCGGAACACCATCCTAAATTGTGCACTGGTTAGGTTCATGGATCGCGTTGCAAAAAAACTAGCCGAGGGGAACTGCTCAACGCTTCTTCGGCCTGAGACTCAGACCCCTTGCTTATCTCAATAGCTGTTGGACAAACTCCTTCGAAAAAAACCAAAACAAAATGGTCATCGGAAGGGGAGCAGCCCATAGGTTAGCTAAATCCGGGTCTCAAACGCTATTTTAAACTAGGACTACAGTTTTTCCTTAAGGGAACATCATTATAGGATTTATGGTCAGTGCACTACAAGAGAGTTTTATAAGTTGGGATGTCGGGTGCTCTTATCTACAGAAACCGGGTTTTAAATTTTTTTTTATCAAACTTAAATATTGTCACATTTTTATTCGCTGTGCTTGCAAAGGTTTTAACAAATCATGCAATAAAGTTTCTACTAGCGAC
>CAWUFW010026043.1:0-37476 GCA_963921515.1 Calotriton arnoldi | reverse complement strand
TTGCAAGTATATTCATATTCCCAGTGTATGTGTGTGATGTGTCGTGTACGTGTTGTATGTGTTTTGTGGTTGGTGTCTGACTTACCTTCTGCGCCGTACGCGTCCGTGCCTGTTCCGGTAGTAGATGTAGAATATTGGTATGATCGGGACGAAGGGATTCATGGTTGGTTCGTGTCGTTCGTCCTTCTCGTTGCTTCGCGTCGTCCTCGTCGCTTGGCTTCGTCCTCGTCGCTTCGCTTCGTCCTCGTCGCTTCGCGTCGTCCTCGTCTGTGCTGTGTTCGTCTCGTAGCCGTGGATCGTGTTGTGGCGCGATTCGGAGCTTATGTGCGCCTCTCCCGGATGCTTTGACGTGCCGTGCGTAGCGACGGGTTCGGCGCGTACGGAAAGCGCATCGTACTTGTCCGGCCGGACGGGGCTGCATTTTCCCTTCCGTGCGACTCGATTCGGCGTTTCCGGATTCGCCTCGGTCGGAGAACAGGACCTGGTTTGGGTGAGTACGGCTCGGCCGGAATTTTTGCTGTTGTGCGCATCGTACTTGCTCGTTCGGTGTGCTGTACGGATCGGTCGGGAAACTGGCTTTCGCATGGCTTTTTTCCCGACCGAATGGTATTGGGTGCGCCTCCGACCGAGATCGGAATCGGCCCCTTAATTTCCATTGGTCTCAACACAATATGATTTGGTAACAAGTGCAAGGTATTTGGGCACCCTCCACTACATACATTTAAAAAAATGGTTGCAAGTAGTGCTGTTTAAGCACCATTTATTTCTGTTCATACTGCATTTACCAGCAACCAATACCATTAAGTTATTTACAGGCTAGAAGTTTGTACATGAAACAAGCGTGTAGCAGTCTAGAGTGAGAATGTCTCTGGTCCAGGCTTTATATGACCCAGAATGTTGAACCCATAATTCCATGGGTCTACATTGTACCACAGAGTTTCAGCTCCTGTTAAATATTCTTTGCTGTGTTCTGCTTCATTGTTCCATTTGCCTTAACTACATTTCATATTTGGAAAGAAGTTGGCTCTACAAACACTCATGAAGCAAAGAACCTGAACAGGAAGCATTCAGGGACGTAGCTACCATTGGTGCAGCAGGTGCAATGCACCGGGTCCAGAGATGGGAGGGGACCTGCCTGCCCTGCACCAGCTGATGTTATTTCAGAGGCCTGTTTAGACAGTGCATGCTAGGGGCTTGGCTTGGGAGGGGGTACATAGGGGGTACATAGGGAGCAGAGGATAAGAGAACAAAAAAGAAGAGAGAGGTAAAGGACGAAACAAAAGGAGAGAGTGAAAGAACAGGGAAGAGGGCAGGTAAAGGTTATAGCATGAGAGAAGGAAGTAATGTTGAGCGAGAAATAGAAAGGAGATAGGAATGAGCAAAGTTAGCAAGGAAAAATAAAGAGAAATGAACCATAAATAACAAGAGAAGGGAGGAAGGAGACGAGTATGAGTGAGAGACCGAAGAAGGGGGGGAGAGAGAGACCGAGGAAGGTGATAGAAAGGAGAGCATTAAATGGATGAGGAAGATGAGAGGAGAGCAGGATAGAGATAGGGACTTGAGAAGTAAAGATGAGTAGAGTGAGGAATTTGGGGACCCATAAGATGCACATTAGTGTAGCAGATGCAGTGAAACCGGAGTCAAGGTGTGTGATGGGCTCACACATTTGTGAAAATATTTGAAGAATAACTCTGCTATAACCTATATCTGTACAATATTTACAGATGAAATAGGGGGTGTATTTCAGAAGAGTCCTTGTGTCAGGCTGGATCTGATGGCTTAGTGGACTAATGCATTCTCCACAGGAACCTCTGCTTGACTAGAGTAGCCTAAAAGTGCATTTTTTTTCTCATGAAATGTCAAAAAATGTCCATGAAAAGTTCACCAAATTATGCTTTTGCTGTGAGATGAGGTTTGCCGGTATCTCACGTCACTTGTTTCTAAGTGAGCGGGCACCACGTGTAAACAGTCCTGCAAGATACCAGTGGGAGACTGGTTCACACAGAAATTGTCTCTTATTTTAAATTTTCTGTGCAATCCAGTTTCATGCTGGTATCTCGCAAGACTTTTTTTTTACGCATGGTGCATGCTCACATAAAAAGTAATGCAAAATCGTGTATTGCACAATTTAATGTAGCAAATTTCATGTAAAGCGTAATTATATTTTCACAGAGTCCTATGGTTGGCCCCATGATGATAGGATCAAATCCAAGCAGGTCTACTAAGCCTTTCACCCTTTCATGTTAACTAATATTACCTCTCAGGTGGGTAACACTAAACATCTTTTATTTAGCACCAAGATGCCTTTCAGAGTGAATGTGTCCTTTGCAAATACACATTATGTTATGAGATGAAGGAATCGTGGAACGGTAGTTCTCAAGAGAACGCTCAGCACTTGCTTACAAAATGTTATTAGCAGGAACGGTGGTGCTTCATAAAACAATGAAGAGTATTTTCTGCAGCTCCCCATCTTACTCCTCTTAGACATCAGTGTTCCGGAAGGCTGTTAGTCGAAGTACAGCAGGAAAACTTACGAACACCTGACTTCTGGATCAAATCAGGCTCCCGAAGGGCTAGACAGGACCACACTTGCACTCCTCACATCCATATATATCTCACTAGTAGTGCTCACACCCATTCCTCTTGCACTCATCTCACAATCCTCTTCCTCACACTTCCCTCATTCACTCACACTCCCTTTGCTCACTCCCACTCCTCTTGTTCTCCCTTGCTGCCACTCACACCGTTATCGGTGCCTCATTCTCCTCTCTCACTGCCCTTCCCCAACACAAACCCACTCATTTTCAGTCCCAACGTTGGCCTTTCCCTCTCACAACCACTCCTTTTACATTCTTGCCCTCACACACCTCTCTTGGTACCTATCAGCTGATCCCATAGGATGATCTGGAAACAAGAGCCTTTCTGGGACCTGCCCTCCACATCACCACATACCCCCCCACCTGATATTAATCCCTAGAGATAAATACATTAAGGAGAAGAGGCACCACTGGCAACCTCAACACGAGGGAGCTGCCATCACATGTAGCCAAAGAGTGAAGGAAAAGAAACTCAGGGAGGCTGAATGAACACCAATATTATCTGCAGGGAGCCCCAAACTAAGGAGGGAAATCAAATTCACCAGGTAGAGGGAAGACGTTGAGGCAGACCACAGGGATGGAAAGAAAGAAGTTAAGCGTCCCTGTCAAAAGATTAATATGTAATATGCCACCAGCTCACTACCAAAATACTCGCATGATAGTTCTCAAATGGACGAAAGCAATAAAGAGAAATATTCTACCGTTTTCCGAGAAGAGAGCAGCGATGCATTGCTTATCTGGCAGCCATCTTTGAAAGTTGTGTAAGCATCAAGAAGTGTGGTTTGTGAAACCTGCCAGATGCGCTTTTTGTGTATTTGTGATAATCATTGCAGTCTGATCTTTAATCATTGGAGGAGTTGTAAGGTATTTTGTGTTAGGCCTGCGGGCAGTACATTTACAACATTCAAGGTTACTGTCAATGATCGTGTCAGCCACTGTTACTAGATGGTTTTGTTAATTTTAAATTATATGAAGAGGAACTAACAACGCAGTTCACCTTCTGCTACCTGGACAGTGTAGAATCATGGTATACTCTCTGGGCCTGATTCACAAAGGTAAACTAACATTTTTGTTTATGTTTTCACTTTTTGTAGCAACTTTATTACTTTTTGGTATTCGCAAACTACAAGTGTAATTTTACTAGTAGTAAACTAGTACAATTACTAGTAGTAAAATTACACTTGTAGTAATTAAACTATCTAGTAGTAAACTAGTAACATTACTAGTAGTAAAATTTCACTTGTAGTTTGCGAATAGCAAAAAGTAGTAAAGTTATTAGAGCAAGTGTAAACGTACACAAAAGTTTAAGTTTACGTTTGTGAATCAGGCCCAAGGGATTCTGATTTGCTTAGAGACAGGGTTAGCTGGTTACAATGCCTACTGGTTTGCTGGATTATGAAAGCAGTGAAAACAAGGTTTTAACAAAATTGAACCTTAGGTTAATGGTTTTCATTCAGCTTTCAATATCTGCATAGATTTTAAGGAGTAGGTCAAAGTCTGTGGAAAATGAGCAAGAGCCCAAATTGAATTTAGATGTCGGCTTCGGAACTATGAAGCCAGACACCAACATGGGATGGTTTTTTTTAGGGGATACACAAATAATATGACATAACACTAATGAAAGGCATGTTCTTGGTGGAATGCCAGGAGGCACCTGGAAGAGTACTAGCCCAAACTCATTGAACGATGTGCACCATCTATTGTTGACTACATACTATGAAATCAGTACTTTGGTGCAATGACACCACCTCCTCCAGCCACATCAGTACAACAGGGAGGATCAGGATGTCAAAAGCCCAGCGAAATGCCCAGCAAGCAAGACCAGAACTGCAGCATCACCCAGGTCAAGTTCATGCAAGCTGCAACATCGCCAATTTCCTTACCAGTGTGTTTACCATGTGTGGAGGGAATTCCGATCAAGTTCGCTCTTTGGGGAAATTTTTGACACAATCTCTCTGTACCTCTGTGCAGCCGCGGCCCGTGCAGGTAAGAACTTTGGGGCAGTGGGGCCGGGTAGGAGGGGATTTCGCCAGACGACGGCAAGGGAAAATTAATTGTTTATTTAATTTTCCCTCGTGGCCGTCTGTCGAATCCCCCCCCCCCCCCCAAGCCAGCCCCACCGCTCTTACCTGCACTGGCCACTCCTGCCTCGGTGGTAAAGTTCCAAAATTTAAATTGACAATGGAGGGTCAGGGATTGTCAGGCCCAGCTAAATGTAGGGTAAGCACGTTTGGCGTGTAACTGATGAACAGTAGGGGCTGCACGTCAATTGAGCCAAACATTCCTGGCTGGTTTTATTAGGACTGCCTCCCCAGTTTCTGGGTCAGGAATGAACCAGGGAAAGACAGAAAACCCTCAATTGAATTGTCAGAACTACAAGAGGACCCCCCTTCTTAAATGACGAGCCAAACAACAAGCATTCCTTTTGGATAAACGAAAGAAGTGTGCACACTCCAAAAGAGATCAAAATAAATTCACTAACTCCCATTTTATTTTGTATGATGGATAAAGTGTTACAACCAACACATTATTCTTCAAACTGCATGTTAGTAGATACCAACGTCAGCTCAAATGTGAATATGCATGCAGTTTCAGACTTAACAGGTATGTGTTCCACTCTTCTTGTAGTTGTGGTTCTGTTAGTTGGGCTTCCTTCTGTATTGACGCTGCATGAGCTTTGATTTTTAAAGTAGGATTTTATATGCCTCTTAGCTAGTTGTTGCTCACTAATGATCAGTTCAGCAAATAGATGAAAAGAGAATCTAAGGGCCTGATCACAAGAGTTTCTAAGAAAATAGAGAGGGTCCCTGACTGAACTGGTAACTTTGGAGAAGAGAGCAGGGAAATCAAAAGCAAAAAATAAACAGAAACTTCTCCAAAAACAATATCATAAAATACATTGCAGTGTGTCCATGATATACAAACTGTTCTGAACCAGGCCAGTGGTTATTTGAAGTTTTATTTATGTAACGTACAAAAATATATTTGATGAATCTTTTTCTTTTTTAATATATAAACATGACTATCAATGTGCTTTATACATAAAAACAGAGATGGAAAAATACATACATTGAAACATTCCTATATGTTTTACTCTGAGAGCACACACAAGAAAACTGTAATGGAACAAATACATACAAACCACATGCCAAGACCTGAGACTAAGTAAGACAATACAGAACAAAATAAACAGTTAACATACAAAGAAACATTCAACAAAATCTTTCACAGAAAAGGCAAACACAATAATTCATTGTATGTATGCATTTGAGTTAATCAGTATTGTACAGAAGAAAATACTTTCATAGACAGAAATGCGCCGACGCGCGTTTCGGAAGTGAACAATAAATGAGCAAATCCTTCATCAGGGCGCTGTCTGTATTGACATGTTCAGTGACAGAAAGTCATCTGCTACAAATTGAAGGCTAACTGGTAGCCTGACTGCGCTGGGTGCTCAAACAAAGGCTCACATTCAATCATTTAAAAGCAGGATTCTTGAGATTGAGAATTCAACGGCACACTGAATTGAAGACATCACCATCTCTACTGGGTAATTATCAATGGACACTTTACCACTGCAATTTCTAGGGATACTCAGGAACACTACGAGTAAGGGCATGGGTAATGGATCCCAATGGCAGTGTTCTACAAGTATAGATCCCAACAAGTAGCGTCGGAGATACGACGGTCTTCAACTCTACACAATGCCCACTGCAGGTGAGCTCTTAAGAAATCATGGATATTAAAATAGTGGAACGGATACAGTCTGCATGCCTCAAAATGCAACGGAATGCCACTGCAGGTGAACTCTCAAGGAAACATGGATATTAAACTAGTGGAGCCAATACAGTCCGCATGACTCCATACGCCTCGGAACCACGAAACGGAGGTAAGCCTCCCGTCAGAATGTGAACCTGTCAATGAAAGTATTTTTTGCCTGATCACAAGAGGCCCATAGTTTATCTAGACACCTAGGAGCAAACTGTACATCCAGTAAATACAGTGTTGAATAGCTACCAGATGTGCATTTTTCACCAAATATTTCCTCACATATCTCAGAATAGGGGTAACATGCTAATAGCGGCTATTATTCTGCATTCTTATGCATATATGCATATATGTCCCTGCGGAACTTGGCCAGTTTTCAAAAATTTGACCTGGTGAAAATCAACTGTTCAACAACCCCCGTGATGCACAATTTTCACACAAGTTATAATACCAAGTTGGGCACAAACAGAGGTAAACTGCTAGAGAATTTGTAGTAGGAACTATACAGGACAATATAAAAAAACATTGAAATAACCAGCAGGTTTTGCACTGCAAGTTGCCATTTTTGAGGAGGGTTGCAACACCTTTACTTTTCGAGGTTAGACTGTGCCAGTGTATTCTTTAAATTACTCACAGAAATATCTGCTGATGCAGCAAATTCATACATTCCAACATGTGGTAAGGAATGAGATGCTCTACATGTTTGGCAAGTTAGGGGCTTGTAATTAGTATCACTGGTAGTCACTATTATTGAGAGATTGCACAGTAAGCAATGTAGGGTCAGTTACATTGGCAGGAAGTTGACAGATGAAAAGTCAGTCAATCATCTTTATTTGGTTTAATCAACACATAAACCATAAAAGAGCATACTTTAAAACATAATTACATACATTATTAATAAAAACAATAAAATCCATAAAAACCTTCAAAGAATAAGTATAAAATGATGAAAAGATCTATACTACAATTCATAATTTATACATTCCAGATGGGTTAAACATTTTATTATACGTACGGCCTGCAAAATAAAATTTACCACTGCACTAAAAATCATTACATCTCCTAACTTAATCAAGTTTATAACTGTTGGTTTAAACATAGTAAAATTCATATTTAAAAATAAAGGTTTTAGCAAATTCCTTCTAACAGCACTATGTAATTTACATAATAATGTAAAGTGCATAGTAGAGTGGAGGGATATCCCATCCCAAGGACACTGAAGTTTACCTTTATTCCAAAGTCTCATTCTAGGAAATGACACCAGATGATGAACTAAACCTAAACGAAATCGTGTAAGTAAATATCTATGGAATGTATTTGGAATATTTAAAATCTCGAGTTGAACACCATCCTGATACGCCATAGGGAAAACACCTATACATGGCTCATCACAAGCTCCTTCATGTTTTCTAATAGCGATACATAATAACTTAAATTCCTTTCTCGAGTATGTATCTATTGAAGCTGGTGTTTGCGCGAGCTCGTAATAGCCCAATTTATTTAAAAAAATGTAATATTTTGTATCCAAGGAATCCAATTATCATGATAGAGATCAAGGCAATCTTTTAGTATTTCTCTTGTGAATGATGCTTCTGTCTTCATCCATACCGTATACCAGAGGAGGACTGGCTTAACATACAGAGGTTGAAACACAAAAATAGTGAGAAGAGGGTCCAAGGGAAAAATTTAAAGACCTGCGAGAAGTAATTCCCCATGTACAATAATCACAACACAAAACTTCTCGGGTCTATCATAAAACGAAAATAAAATTAAAAATTGTGTCTCTCAATAAAGCTCCTCTGGGGAGCAATCCCTTTTAGGACGAATGCCCTCACCCACCATAGGTGGCATGCTTTATCATATGCAGACACAATTTTTAATTTTATTTTCGTTTTATGATAGACCCGAGAAGTTTTGTGTTGTGATTAACATACAGAGGGCCTGATGCACGACGGCTAGAATTAGCGACTCGCAAATTGTCAGTCACTAAATCTAAAGTGCAAACAAAACTGGCCACCAAATAGCGATTCGCAAATGAGTCGCATCGCTATTACCGATTTTTCAATTTGCAAGTTTGTAACCGGTCGCTAATTGAGACCGCAAATTGTGATTGCAGTCGCAATTAGCAACCGCGGTTTTAAAAATTGCCTATTCACTTCCTGGAACAGCTGAAGGACCCCAAAACAGGAAGTGATGGCCCTGGAGAATCCTGTACAGCAGTCACAGCACATTGGAAAATCCTGCAGCACCGACCTACAGTGCATTCAGGCTCCAAACAAAGCACTGCAATGGCCAGCCAACAGATTTAGAAGGCAGCAGAGGAGCGCCGCTGCAAACTAAAGTTTTCTGAGAGGGAATTGGAAATCCTCACAGAAGAATGCTGCAACAACCAGGAGCAGCTTTTAGGGCGTGCATCTCAGACTGTCCCAGAGTCTGAGAAAATAAATATCTGGAGGGAGATGCAGCAGCACGTCAATGCCCTGGGTGCTGCAGACAGGTCCTTCGAGGAGAAAAAAAACGGTGGTATGACCTGCGCTCTCGGGCCAAGGAAAGGGCGGCAGCATGGCTACGGGACACCAAAGGAACTGGAGGAGGTCCATCTAATGTCCCCCCATCCTCATCTGCGGAGGCAATGGTGGAGACAACACTGGAGACAGAGGCAGTGGGCGGCTTTGGGTCCCTCGACATGTCTGCACTCCCAACAGCCCCTGGTAAGTGCAATATTTCTACTATTCCAACATTCCGGCCAAACCCTGCTGTCCACATGCATGCAACACACCCTCACCCAGCTACACCTAGATGCTCCATTTAGATGATCGAAAAGTCGCAGCTGGTGCATTACGGGAAAGGTAGTCATTTACATAAACAGCGTAGTTACTGCCAGACATAAGCTGAATAACATTGTACGACCACTGAGATAGTATCTCACAAGTTAATTTTATTCATCTCCCCATTTGCCACATGGATACACCTGTGGAAGGACAGGAAAGGCCTGATGATGTGGGTGAAGACTAGAACCAGCCACAGATGGAGGAAGGGCAGGATGGGGTGACAGAGTCGACCAAGCAGTTCCCATGTCCAGGCCATTGCTGCATACCGATCACTACAGGCAACCGCAATTCAGGCACGGCGATTCCACCAGCCAGCTACACCTTCACGTAATCCTGTCACAAGGGTACGTAGCTGCATTCAACACAACAAGCATGGAGGCGGCAGTAGGCAATTCTTGTAAGCCCAAAGTGGGATTTATGAAGCCACGGAAGGCCACCTTGTGTGGCCCTGAGCGGCTTCATAAAATATGGAGTAACGCAATGCAGTGCAAATACTGCAATGCATTACTTGTCCGTGGGAAGGCATTCCATGGCCATTGAGTGGGTGTTCCCACACAACTCCCATGGTTTTTGATGCATTCCAAGATTTACCAAAAGTGGTAGACCTGCGAATGCGCCAAAAAGATACTCCTTCTCAGGGGAGGTGTAAGGAGGAGAAATATCTTTATTTCTCCTCGATACTTCCTCTTTCTATGTGTGCTGCATCCTACAGCACACACAGAAAGATAAATATGTCTCTCAGGATTGTTTTTGGGCAGGAAATGTGCCCCTTCCTGTCCAAAAACAATCCTGCATGCAACACAGGCACCCTTGTACCATGGTGCAAGGGTGCCTGTGTTGGCGCTTGCAGCCAAAATGTTGCCAGCACAGCGACAAAGGCAGAAATGTGCATTATTCTTTTAAATATAGTGCACTCCTGCTCTTTCCCCGTCACACAGTGCAGCAAGGTGACTTGATGCACTGTGCTGCATTTTTTTTCACATACATTTGCCCTCTAATGTTTTCAAGGTCAACCACTACTTATTATGGTTGACCAGGTCAAAAGCGTTACTCAGATCCATAAAACACAAATGAAAAAAGCCACGTTTTGCTTTTGTATATTTCCCCACTAACAGATTAAGGTTCAGTGCTTGTTCTAGTGTGCCCAAGCCCTTTCTAAAACTGTATTAGGACTCTGTTAAAATTGAGTGCTCCTCTACCCACACTCCATCCTCTCTAGAATGACCCTACCATCAGCTTAGCTGAAAAGTCCAAAAGTGATATTGGGCAATAGCATGAAGGGTCACCCTTATTACCCTTTTTAAAAAATAGGATGATAATAGTCTCCTGCCATGAGGGTGGGGAAAACCCAGCTCCTGCTGCATTAAGGATATTAAAAGTGGGGCCCACAGGTCCTTGATGTTTGTATAGACATCTACAAGGACGCCGCCCGGACCTGCCGCTTTCCATTTTCAGCCTTTATCTAGGGCCATTATTACTTCCTTTAAAGAGAAAAGGACTCTGGCTTCTGGTTTTATTAATTCATTATTTGAGATAACATTGGTATCCTTTAAAGGGTTACATACTATTGTACAGTATTATTCCAATCTTGGGGGCAATAGAAGACTCTACTGAGAAGGACAATTTATCCCCAGGAAAAGGGCCATTTATTGTTTTCCAGAACAAAGACATATCATTGTTTTCTGCTGCTTGTAAGAGATTACTCCAGGCTTCTGCCTGAAGTTGCTTTTTCCTATTGAGCATTGCCTACATGTAATTTGCCCTAAGACTGTGAATCTCCACACTGTCCCTTGATGTTGAATGTAAAGCAATTCTCAGATTTCTGAGGGACGTTGTACAAATCTTGTCAAACCAACCCTTGACTTTCCATTTCCTGTCTTGCCATGGTTTTACTAACACAGAATTGATTGTTTCTGAGATGTTAATATGTGATTGTACAATAGAAGTTTGATCTGCAGTATGGTCCAAGCATATCATAACATCCTGTTTACACTCATTAATAATTTAAATAATAAATTATTTATGATTTATACCAGACCATTTCATTCTCATACACGTGGGTGCCATATTCTGAATACTCTTAGGTGGTTGCTTAACATAAAAAGAGACATTGATTGTCAAAATAAGGGGATTGCAGTCACTCACAGAGCAGCTTTCTACACAAAGATCACAAACATTTAATATCTTATTATGAGAACATAAAATGTGATCAATTGTCGACCGAGCCTCTCTCCCCACAAAAGTGGGAAGGGGAGTTACTCTATGAATGCCACTTTGTTCTAGTGGATTTTAATTGTATTTAGCCAGCAACACATTCAATCTTTCATGATAAGAATTATGCGGAAAGTGAGTTGATCCTCCTCCCTCTGTATCAAGAACTCCACATACTTCCTTTGACGGCATGGGGCATATACCAACATTAAAGACCCTGCCCATATAATGAATGGATTGTTAGTGTTGGAATGTATGAAGAAATCTAAGTCCTTACATAGGGGGAAAAAACCCTCCCCTTGAGTATTATCAAGTATATTATGGTAAAAATGTACAATCCTTAAATCAGATTTCCTTTTGACTCCAATACAACAAATCGATAAAAGGAGGAATCTATAAAAGACTTAGAAATTAATAAAGAAATACCATTGAAATCAAGACACCGTGACCACCTGTTGCTCTCCCTGCCATAGAGCAGCCTTAGGTTGTCCTCTCTGGATTGGGAGTTTCCTCATTTCTGTGGCATCTATGGATAGGTTCCTTATCTTGAGACAAATGGGCACACCAAGTAAAATCCACTGTATCCTTGGTCGAGTCCAGGGCCCTTTTTACCAGTGCCTCAAAGTCCTCAAATTTACTTTTACAAGATTTAAACTCGTTTTCACAAGCATCTCAAGTGAATCAAATTTGTCGATCAACAATTCTACAAATAAGTCAATTTGTGTGCCCTTTATGTCTTTTCAAGACATTATTTCTGACTTCTCCCTTAAATTAATGCTACCCTGAGCCAATTTCGACTCAGGGAGAGCTGGTTTAGAATAACCGGGTCTCTTTTGAGCTCTCTTAGCAGAGTATGAGCTAGCCGCACCAGGAGGAGAAGCAGTAATATCGCTTAGTGAAGCATTTACTACACAAGAGTTACTCTTTAAGACCCCAGGCGGTGAAGCCTGCAAGAACTCTGATGCTATTACATCCCATCCTAATTGTAGCTCATGAGGGGGTTTCTGAAAGGATTCATTTACTGCCTGCTGAGTGGCTTCGAGGTTTTCCTCAACATTGATAATTTCGTCATTTATTAGTCCCATTGCACCAGAAAGGAAGTTAGTAATTAGGTTTGTGGAGGCTTTGTCCTTACCAGTTGGTCTTTGTGGGATTTTCCTCTTGCCCAGCATGAACAGTTGAGATAAAGTGGGTCCGAACCAGATGACTTCTCAGAGGTTTGGACCAGCCCATCCTCAATCCGCCTCAGACAGGCCCATCTTGGCAATTTATAGGGCCTCTCCCTCCGGTGGCCCTCTGGACCTTGTAGAGCAGATGAGGGCAAAGGAGCTCCTGCTCCAACTTCTGAGCAGCGTGTTCCTTGATAAGACTATTTACAATAATGCTGACAGTCTTCCTCCAAGAGTGTGTTTAGAAAATAAGCGAAAATAATACAATTTAAAATAAAATTGGCAGGTAACATTGGTCGAGCCTTGACAGGATTTAAATGCTACATTTTAATGGGCTTTTGGATTTGCCTTCTAAGGAATATTTTGAACAATGTTTTCACTTTGGACCAGAAGTATCAGTCAAATCATAACATGAATTAAAGATCATTGTTCAGAGTGTGGAGGTTAGGTGGCGGTTGAGGATAAAACTCAAGCAATATTGCAGTCTCTTAATCACGGAACGCAGGGGCAAACAGAATGGTGGTTATGCCCAGGCACAAAGATTGTATCCTCTCCCTTGTGCATGTCCTAAAGAATATCAAGACGTTCCTTACTAATCTTTAACATGATAGCTGGATAGAGATTTCAGCCAGCTGCAGAGGATCACAGGTATCAGTGGAGGGATTAGGGCAAGTCTAAAAGATGGAATGAAAATGCAACACACAGTCATGGTGCCAGGAGCGTTTGAAGACGCAAAGGTGGCTGTGCAAGGGGCTGTAAGCCAGTGAAGAGTCCATTGTATCAAAATGTATGGGGAGAGGTACAGTCAGGGAAGATACTGCAGATGATGTTGGCCTTGTAATATGATACCACAAATTGCTTACCAATTTTTTAAAACTGAGTCTTTGAATAAGATGCATATTAAGATATCTAGTCATTTGACATGCCTTACAGATGAGTTGGAGACATACCATTATTTGAAAAGGCACCTTTCCAGTCTCAGTCTTACAAAAGGGAAAGGGCTTCAGCGTAAAGTTGTCTGGTAACATAGAATCAACTCTTGGCTGAGATGGTCATTCTTCCCCATTGAAACCCTACAGGACAACGCAGCTGCAAATGAATTCATGGAGAGAACTCAGAAGGGGTTTTAGGACCACATTTGGATTTAAGTTCATGGCAAGATCAAGGCTTCCACCAGCTGAAACATTCCACCAGCAATACTACGCTACTGAGATCTTTTTGAGAGATTGTTGATATTCTGATGGTCGTGGTGCATGGTTTGTGTTGCATGTGTGCCACCTACAATCCAAGTCAAGCTTCTTCAACAAGTACCACACGGTGGAACCTGCCTTGTCTGGTGATCCACCATCTTCTGCATGCATTAGACTTTGAGTCTCATTTTACTGACATATGTGATCTTTCTTTCCCAAAGATGATTTTCAAACAAAATTACAACATAATGTTTTTCAGTGCATATTGGGTTGGTACCATAAGGAAAAACGTAATATAATTTAAAAACGCGTTTATCTTGTTCTTTGGGTGCTCTCTTACTAGAACTTGTTTTAAAAATGAGCTGCAAATGCCATACTTCAAAAACATCACGTGACAAAGAACACATTTTGCCAGTTTCTCAAACAGCCAAATAAAACCCATGCTGTCAGTTTCCAAAATTCCCCACTATGTAAATATTGCCCTTGTCTACAGTGCGCCTGCACAGTGTCTAATATTACGTTTACACAATATCTACTAAACATAATTTGACAATTTTACACAACGCTTCTGTTGTAAATGTGAAAATCAAGAGCAGTAAAAGAGGAAAGAGAAGCATAGAACTAGGTTTGGCATGGACAAAATAGTTTGAAATCTGGCCATCATATTCAATCAAGAAATACTCTAGATACACTGGAGAAATGTTTGCACAACAGCACACATTATTTAGAGACGGTAAAAGACAACGATAATATATGCCGCTAACAATAGGGAATAATCTAAATAAGGATGTAAAAGACCATGGGCCCGATTCACAAAGGTAAAATGAGACGAAAATCTAACTTTACGACTTTCGGTAATCACAAAGGGCATTTACTACTCGTAAATGCCCTTTGTGAATACCGAAATTCGTAAAGTTAGATTTTCGTCTCAGTTTACATTTGTGAATCTGGCCCCATGTGTTACCACCAACACTATTGTGTACAGCTTTTGGGAAAATAAACACAAATGTTTGTTACTATAGTTCTAGGTGTCTCCCACGGCCTTTGAATAACAATATTAAGAAATTTGAAACATTTTGCAAGATGCTACTCCACTATTTTGTACATTTGTCATATTTAATCCCAGTGCAGCCTGCATTTTGCACATACTATTAATGTGTTTTGGACTAAAAACACAGGTAGTGAGAGCTTTAGATACGCACAGGCAGCAACACTGGTATTGTTACTAGCTACTTTTCTACTAGAAAGCGAAGAGAGCTTCAATAACTACTGAAGGTTATTGAGTGGCCCTCTGCAACCATTCTTAGAAATGTTGATATCACCTGGGAAATTTCCCACGGTGGAAGTATTCAGCGATTGGAGCCAAAATGCAATAATTTTAAAGGTATAGGGAGAATCACATCACATCACCTAGACATTAGAAATTGAGGAGAAATGTGAAAAATAAATACTTGCTGTAATTCTTTATAGAATGTGATGCCAAAGACATCTTACACCATATTTAGTTAAACATTGTGTAAAAAGTGTCAATGATGTAGGATGGTGTCAAGATGTCATGTTGTTGGTCGTTGTATCTTTTCAAAAACTAAACCAACATAACTTTCCTTTGCATCTGCCCTGTAAGGCCTGTGCTCGCCCAAATTCCTGTTCTGAAACTCACTTGAAATTCATGGGGACGCTTTAGCCAACAGATCTGGGAGTTTGGGTGCTTTGTGCCACATTCATGTACTTGAAAGATATCACCATTAACTAAATGGCAATGTAGCCCGAACCCATACAGAGCCCATTATCAACAAAGCTCTAGTACGTGCACTAGTCAATTGGCCCAATGCCCAGAACATACTGTCCAGTTTGCACTTTGTCTGTCAAATAAAGTCCGGTTTGCAGATTGCCCAAGTTCATGCTTGTCATATTGCATATTGTACAACACATATAGGATGGAACCTTCTCCTCTCCTCACCATCCCTCTCACCTGTTCTTACCTGCTGCCGTTCAGGAACAAGAAAGCCAAGCGTCTCAGAGCTAGACCGCTTGCCAGTTGATCTCTGGTCTGGGCAGTAGATTGACAGAGATGGGACCCAATCTGTAGAGGGAGAAGAAAAGGCTGCTCCCTCAGAAAGTTTACCCCTGCTTAAATATTTGGTGGTGAGGTACCCAATTTGCCCATCACCTTTATAGAGGTGATACTGGGTACAATGTTAAGGAGCTTGTCATCTCGACATCACGATTGGACACTGCCCAGTTTGGTAGTGCGGGGATCTGTCTTGGTTAGGAAAAGGTGAATTTAAAAGACTTTGCTGGATTCCAGATTTTAAGTTATCTATTTACGGAGACCAGTCATTTTAGCATTGCTTAAAGTGATGGTGCAAATGTGTGCTGCAGGAGATGTACTACTGATTGGGGAAGTTCAAACTCTTGCCCAGACAAGGGCAGGTGGTCATTAGAGTGCCGAGTTCTGATGATGCACTACTCTAATCCTTAGGGAATTACATTATCCCAATCAACCATTGGCAAGGAACTACAATGGCTCTTTCTGGAGGCTGCAACTCTCTGGAAACTAGCCTGAATAACCGACAGGGCTCTTCCCTTAACCCCAGTCCCCTTAAACTGAAGAGAGTTCTCTTTATGAACCACAGCTTTTGTGCTCTCAGAAGCACAGCTTCCTTAATGCAAAAAACTCAAAGGTTCAGAGGCATGCAATCATCAACTCAATCATATCCACCCTCTGCAACCACAAGTTGGAACACTTTACCTCAGGCATTCGAAATTTAGATTTACTCCAGGCCTTCTTTAAAAACGCAAAACGTTTCCTTGTTGGAAAACACTTCGATAGCTAGCCTCGTCAGTCTCTTCGATTGACCTCTTACTTATATGCGTTATCCTTCACCATAGTTTCGGCCCACGTTCAAATATTATATTGTAAAAATATGTCCACCAGATTGTAAAGTAGTTGTTTTTCTGGTACTTGCGCAGTCTGATTTATGGACATGGGCAGAAAAAAATATGAATGCATGTGAAATCTCATGAAATTTGCTAATTTTGCTATGCAAATTTCTCAAATTTACACAGGTGTAAAATTTTGCATTATATTATTTTTTTTCCCTGGGATACCGGCTTGAGCAGAAAATATCTTGGGGGAAACATTTTCTTCTTGAACCAACTGTCTCTTGAACTCTAGTAATGCGTGTACTATCAGATTTCACATCTTAATGCGGTGGGCGGACAGCAATGGCAGATCACGGGCGGACTTCAACCGACAGTCGGTCGGTTGCGGTCCGCCCGACATCGTAATCAGGCCCTTAGGCGCCATTTGACGAATCTTTGTGATTGGAAAGTTTCAGGGTGATTTTAGGTCTTAAAATACAAAATTCCCTTGCATTTTCCAAGGACTTTTCTGAACAGCGCTACTGCAAAACTGCTGAACAGAATAACACCAAATTTGGCAAGAAGCTAGATCTTGGCCAAGAAAGCATGCTTTTTGTGATTTGCTGTAAATCTGTTCAGTATTTCTTGATAAATTAAGGATCAAATATATTTGTATATCTGGACGGTTGGGTTCAATAGACTTGAGAGATTTTTTTCCCTGACCGTGCTTTTGCAGGCAGGGAACTGAGGTTTGCTCCCCAGCAGAAGCAGCAGAAAAGCTGCTACTGTCAGGGGAGCAAACAAGAAAAGCGGGTTGACCCAGCACCAAAAAAGGTACTGGGAGAGCCGACAGGGCAGCGGAGCCCTGGAAGGCCTTCCCCCACGGCCTCCATGGCAGCGAAGGAGTGGGCTCCCCACACAGCTTATAAAAAAAAAAAAACATGGAAATGTGGGAGTGGGTTCCCTGTGCTGCCTATAAGTAAATAAACAAACTAAAGAACATGGCAGTGCAAGAGTTGGCTCCCCGCACTGCCTATAAGTAAATAAAAAAAAGGACATGGCAGCACGGGAGTGGGCTCCCTGCACTGCTGAAATTAATGAACAAAAGTTTAAAAACATGGCAGTGCCGAAGTGGGCTCCCTGTGCTGCTAAATTAAAAATGTAAAAGAGAATGGCTTCCTGTGTGCCTTAAAAATAAACACTCCTTAAAATTGTTCAAAATTGACAGCAATTCAAAAAACCGGAACACTTAAAAGAAATTCACTTTCCAGTCAGGAAGACGGTTTACCATTATACCTCAGATTACACCGTGTTATTGCCCTGAAGATAATCCCTTGAGTAAAACAGGGATTTGAAACGCGTCAGCACTTTCTTTTTCTTCCACCTTGATGGAGACTGATTAAATTAATCGCAGAATCTGTAGAGGGACCATGAACATTGATTTATCCCCACAGATACCGAATATTCTCCTCAAGGAGAGCAACTCTCTAAAAGAGGAAACCCATTGGGTTTAATGAGAGTGCTCCTTAATTGAATAGATGTCCAAATATTTACTGGTGTAATTCCACAAATGTTAGTATGATTTACATAGGCACTGAATTTAAGCACAATTGTTTCATTTGACAAATGCACTGTTTATGAATATTTAATGTTGTGACCATTTGGAAAATCAGCACAGAGCAATTTTGATTTAGAACTAAAAAGTGTATCACTCCTTGTTTTCGGACGTATATAACTGTTAAAATGTTTCTTTAAAAATGTATAAATCATGGCGAAATAATGTAGCCAGGACCAAGGATTATAAATATTGGCCCTCAGCCTGCTGAAATAAATAGCAGCATAAGAAAAACGGTTGCCAGGTTCTACTTTTTGTAAAACTTAAAAATAAACAGGGCATAGCAGTGAATATGAAATGAGTGGAGTAGTCGCTCGTTTCATATTCACTGCTTCTGCCGGGGCGCACCCCATTATGCCCTGGAAGGGCATTATATATAGGGCTTCTGCTTTTATGGTATTTGTTTTTTTGGCATTTACGTCTCCATTTATACATATTTATTTTTTGATAACTTTTCCTGTATTTACCCATTTTTATTTTGTGTTTTCTGCATAGATGAAGCTGAGATGGGTATTTTTACACATTTATTTAACTGATAAATGTATACTCACATTTGAATGTCCAAAAGGTTTCAACAGTATACAGTGCAATAGCATTATCTGAAAAAACTTGCACTGTAGAATAGCATAAATAGCGGTAGACCTGCGCTTAATTGCCTTTTTTCATCTCCCCTACCTCTCAATCTGTACATCTACTGATCTGGCACTCATGATTGACAGTAGAAAAAATCATCAAAAGAAGGCTTATTTTCCGTATTTTTCTGTATTTAAAAATGAATACAGATAGAAAAAAAAAATAGTTTTCTCTCTGTATTTATCTGTAAAAATCAGTAAAAATGGAAAACTGGGAGTCCTAATTATATAGTTATTTTTAGTTCCTGGTGGTGCCCCAAAAAGGGGCTATGGGACCACCAATAATTTTTTTTAATGTTTTGAGGGGGGGCTGCAAGAAATTCAGCCCCCCAACAACATTTTAAAAAAACAGTAAGTGTCCTGGGTCATTAAATCCATGACCCGAGAACAGCTTACCATATCTTTTTAAAGCACTCCTAGCTGGTGCGCTATGATCTTCAACTGGAGTATAAGGCCTTATTGTGGTTGTTTTTCTGACTGCATATTGTAGGCTGAAATATATTAAAAGAAAGATTTAGAGACATGTTGGTTTTATTTAAAAAAAAAAAAAAAAGTATGTCTCTGAGTTTTTCTTTTAACATTTTTCAGCCCATAAAAGGCAATAATAAAAACTAATGTAAAAGAACGATTCACAGGCATGTTTTCTAAATGAAACTTTAATAACAGTGATCATAATAAAAATGTTTAATAAACATTGCATTGTGTGAATTACTGAATTATACATTTTATTAAAAATAATGGTGATTTTTGGAGAAAGATGATAGATCTGCTTTATATATACATTAATATGCTCACCCCTTAATAAAGCCAATAGGCTCCCTTTTTATATTTTGGTGTTGTAACTGACAAAGTCAGTAAGTCTGCTTTTGAGTGGCCAGGGCCTGCAAGACCAACCATATGCTATGCCTGCCAAATGGCTGTGCGCTGCAGGACGTAGGGCGCTTGTAGAGGGCTGGATGCAGGGCCTGACTGTAGATCAGGCCCTGTGCCCAACTCCACACTGTGTGCAGTGTGCGGCTAGGTCCTGCACCCAACTGTGTGTCACACACGGCCAAAGGCTGTGCGTGACGTGTGGTTGCTTGCAGCGAGGGGCTGGATGCAGGGCAACCCCACGCCACCCATGACCAAGGGCCATGCGTGGCTGGGATTGGCTCCCCACTGTGGGTTTGCCCTGCTACTAACCCCAAGCTGCATACAGCCAAAAGCCATGGTTGTTGGTGGTGGATTGGCTCCCAGTGGTGGGCTTACCATGCGGCCAACCACACACCTCGCACGGCCAAAGGCCGTGCCTGGCTTGGAGTCGGCTTTACATATGCACAATATTATATTACTTTACATTTAAAAAACCCTAAACACTCACTGAAAAAAATAAAGGTTAAATTGATGTTGTAGTTAGGAATTGTTTTCCATTAAAAAAAACTCAGAAAAGTCCTGAAAAAAACAATGGTTCACGAAATGTTATAGCTGGGTGAAATTTTAGTGACAGTGTAACATTTTAAATATGATCTACAAGCTCGTTATGATCTACCCGGGGGGGGATTTCCTGTTGTATACCGCACTTACTGCGGCTATCCGAAAGCACTGGGGGGAAGGTCTCAATGAACCAAAAGCATCACTGGGTTGCCAATACGCGGTAATGGCAGCAGGCACATACAAAGCAGTGACATGCCTATACAGGCGAATATCATCAGAAGCTTTACTTCCCCTGACAGAATTGAAGCTCAAATGGGAGGCTGACCTTGGGAAGGATATCCCGGAGAAAACTTGGGGGAAGTTGGTGGAGAGAGCCTGGAAGAGCACCCGGAACGCAAGGTTCCAATTAGTACACTTCTATATCCTACACAGAGCATACCTCACCCCGGAAAAGCTCAATAAGTATTTCCCAACCAACTCAGCGACTTGTCTGCATTGCAATGCAGCAGGCGCAGATTTTAAACACATGTTTTGGGGCTGCCCGTTCCTAGACAGCTACTGGGAGGACTTAACAACGGTACTGACCGAAGCCACGGATAGGGAGATAGAGCCGACCCTGAAACACTGCATCCTACACTGGTTCCCACACACGTCCAAGAATAAAATCACAAGTAAGTTTCTAGATTTGGGTTTACTCCTGGCCAAGAGAAATATCACCATGCACTGGAAAGCGAAGCAGGGTCCAAGCACAATGGAAAGCAGAGCTCCTTAAATGGGCCGAATGTGAAGGGGTGACCAGGCTGCAGGTAGCGAAGCGGACGGGGAGCGAGAAGGCGCTGGAGGCGGCGAGGGCTTGGGAGGCACTAGTTGTAGCACTCAAATCCCCTGATAACAGTGAAGACGACACCTCCATAGGAGACCCCACAGCAGACACAGGTTAATCTACGGGCAGAAGCAGGGCGCCTGAGTTCCCACTACTGGAGAATGCATTGAGACACCTCCCTGCGAAGGGATCCCTTACAGTAATATCGCAATCAGTGTTGCTATCCTGCTTGGTATGAGGGTATGCCACACATTGTTGACCTGGACCTAAGTGGCACGCCTGGGGGGAGGGATGGGAGGAGGGTAGTTAGGAGGGGGGGTAGTTAGGAGATGGGTGGCTGCAGTTGCAGCGGGAACAGACTACAAGCACTTATGCAGAGCTGAGTATTCATCGTGTTAATCCAGCATTTCGAACAAACTATTACCTTGTGTGTTATGTATTGCCCTACTTGTAATTTAAATAGCTTGATTGCAAAATGTCAGTTTGACAAGGTCGTGAAATCACGGCCTATACACCTTGTATGAAACTCAATAAAGTCTGTTAAAAAAAAAATGTAACATTTTAAACAAAAAAAAAACACTTATATTTACCAGTTAGTTATCTCTAGTAACTACAACTTGTGCCCTAAAGTAACTATAACTCACGTCCTCGCCATGCACTGCTAACATATTACATCACTTATGACATGTTCTAATGTATCACTGATAACATCACTGCAACATCTGAAATTACATCATTGATGACAGTGTGCATGGCGAGTTTTTCAATGGTTATATATATATATCAGACATACAGAAATCAGTGCTTAATTTGTAAAAATATAAGTGCCAGGACCCTCGTACAGAGTCTACTGCAGCTGGCACCACCAATTGCCCCTGCCAGCTCTGCCAATGACTGTATCAACAAAACTACTAACCATCAGACTCATACAAGTGTGACAATTCAGACTATTCTGGTCCACCCAACGTTATAACAATAGCTTAGTTGGCAGGTTTTAATAATTTTTAATGTATAATCGATTATTAAGCAAAAGTGGCGGCTCGCATAGGGCGTGCTGTGAGGCAGGGGGATAGTAAACTCGGACATAAGACGGAACGGAGGAACGTAATAATTACTTTCCTCCGTTCCGTCGTATGTTCAGGTTTACTACCCCCCCGCCCTGCCCCTCCCCTGCCCCGCCTCACCACCCCGCAGCACGCCCTATGCGAGCCGCCACTGTTAAGCAAGTGTTATTGTGCTCATCTCTAAATTTGACAATCAGCACCACCATGTGGCAGACTGTCATAAGTGCAAAAACAACAATTGATGGACAGAATGAAGAACAATGTCATACATTCACCCAGTACAGAGATCTGGGCCTAAATCCATCGTTTCTTTGCTCACCATGCCATCCCAGTTTGAACCCAGTGTTTGAAAAGTTTCAGCACTCCGTCCATCATCTCCTTGTGTTTGCTTTGTTCGCCCTAAGTTGGCAGGGTATGCCCAGACGTGGGTCCCTTGCTCACTTTGCCACTGGATTCAAGCTAGCCTGGCTGATGAGGGCTGTTAGGCCGAAACCGGTCCCAGGATGCTTGATTCCGGTCCAGGGAAGACATGGCTTGGCAGTTCAGTCTGGACTGTTCCCATGAGGCACAGGGTCAAGACTGATTTGCATATAGCTGTGTCTGACCTGGGGTGGCAAAGTGAGCTGAAGAATGATGATCAACCCAGATCTGTGACTGGGGGTGAGTGTTTGAAAAGTTTCAGCACTCCATCCATCATCTCCTTGTGTTTGCTTTGTTCGCCCTAAGTTGGCAGGGTATGCCCAGACGTGGGTCCCTTGCTCACTTTGCCACTGGATTCAAGCTAGCCTGGCTGATGAGGGCTGTTAGCCCGAAACCGGTCCCAGGATGCTTGATTCCGGTCCAGGGAAGACATGGCTTGGCAGTTCGGTCTGGACTGTTCCCATGAGGCACAGGGTCAAGACTGATTTGCATATAGCTGTGTCTGAACTGGGGTGGCAAAGTGAGCTAAACAATGATGATGGATTCAACCCAGATCTGTGACTGGGGGTGAGTGTTTGAAAAGTTTCAGCACTCCGTCCATCATCTCCTTGTGTTTGCACAGACTGTCATAAGTGCCAGTGTTAACACTTAGGTGCCTGTGCTGAGGACCGGAAGCCACCGGCTCAAATTAAGCACTGACAAATGTATTTCAGTACACTTGGTGACTCCCTTTCCTGGAGGCTAATAGAGCAAAAATGAAATATATATCATTTTATACAACATAATACGCAGTGTACGCCTCCTACCAGGCTGTAAAATTTGTAGACCGTTTGAGTAAAGCAAAACCCTGTCTTGTATATTATCATTTACGTTAGTAACTAGACATGGGTACTCCTATATTTATCTTCTCTGCACATATTTGTCCGTGTGTACTCATATATAATTTGGATTGTGTATATAAAAAGTGTATGTCGCTGTCCCAGTTTGTTTTCATTTTGGATGTGGATAGTTATTGATCAGGCATTGCTGCAGAGAAATAACATGAAATCATTATGGCTTGTGATAGAAACACTGGCTTCACGCCAGAATCAATGCCGCAATCATACAGCTGTTAATATCTGTTACATTAAATCGGGTAGACGAGCCCTGGCCCCACACCCTGGTGTCCCGAAAGGCAGTAACCAACCCCTTGGGCCCAGAGATGCCTGGAATAAAAATGTCCTTGGCTGCTTTGGAGGGAAAAACCAGCCTCGGAAGCTCTGACTCGCCACATTCCCCGTGCACTGTTTATGATTTATAACCCATTATTTCATCTGTTTGTGCCTTGGAGACATGAATTTTTCCCTGACATTTCCAATAAAGCCGCGGTGTCAAAAGCTGTGATAAAATCATAGTTAGAAAACTTTACATGGTTGTTTTTATGTTTCCCACAATATAGACATCAATTAAACGCCGCCGTCATACCCAGTGACCTCGTGTTGTGTTAATGCATTAATGCTGACACACCCCTCAGATGGCGCGCACTGGGCTGAGTGACGCTGGAGAGCTTGGCACATTGCTGTCCCTTCTACTCGTGTCATTTTGTCATGGGCATGTGTATGTGGCACAACAGTTGTAGCATCCTTTCGAGAAACCGTGGTGCCAGACACACTCTTTGCTGACAGCAGACAGTGAAACTGTCGCCTCTCCTCTTCCATTTCAATATGAAATGTTTTGCATGTTCTCGTTAGACCTGGGTTATAGGATGGCCAAGGATGCTTTATATCCTAAAAAAAAAATAATAGAAAAACAAGCTCATGCGAAAGTTTAATGACTGTCGTCCATTTGGCGAAATACACAAAATGTTACATTACACCAGTGGCAGCTGCTAGGGAACAGTAGTGGTGGAGGAGAGGGACGGGAGGGGGGTGGGTGGGAGGAAGTGCGTTCGAAATAAAGGAAAAAATCGAAAAGATGACTTACCTGCCGGCCGTTGCCTCTCCTCTGTCCTCCCTCTGTTCCTGACTCCCGGCAGCACACAGGCTCACAGACTCCCCCAAGCCAATCATGACGCTGCTGTCACCAGCATGACAGCAGCATTGTGATGGGTCTGAGCAGCCTGGTTTGCCGCTCAGACAGTGTCTAGGAGCCTGGGACTGTTCTCCACCTGGCTGTGCAACACAGTCAGATGGAGAAATGCTAAAATGCACATGTCTGTGTGGCCGGCAAAAGACAGCCGGACAAACTGTCATGCGTACTTATGGTGCACCAACCACTCCTCCTCCCTCTGATGACAGCCAAGCGCTGCCCCACCCAAACTTGGCTCCGTACTAAAAAATAAAATGATAATAACGTTGAGTTATTATCATTTCATTTTTCCTTTTGCACTACTCAGAGAGCAGTGGGGCAAGGCTCCTCCGCCTTAGCGGAGGAGCCACCGCTGCATGACACAATGTTGCATATTTTTTTTATCACATGAGACTAGTTTGAGCAGAAAAGGGCTCGCTAAGAAACATTTCTGCTCAAACCAGTCTCTTGTCAGTATCTAGTGTTACTTTTTAGGTCTCTGCTGTGAGAGTGAATGCACTGGTGCATGCTCTCTCGTTTGCGAGAGGTATTGTTTACTATAAGGGGCTTTGAGCCTGGCCATTGCTTACCATTCATTGCCTTTATTGTCACTCTTCTTTGCTGCCCGCTTATTGGCCAGTGCATGCCAGCTTCACTTCCTCTTCTTTCATGTGGTGCATGGACCAAGAACTGATTGATTTAGCTCGATAAGTGTCCTTCTGCTTTCCATCCTCTGCTCGCTCTTTGATTGAGGTACTATTTTCTTTGATTGCAAAGCGATATGACAAGGACAGCGCTGGCTGCGTCATAGCACTTTTGATTTTACTGACCCATTTCCTCCCGTTGTACCGCCCCTTCCCCCTCCCACCCCGTTGCTTTTTTATTGAATGCACCGTTTCCACTTTAATTTAAATATGTCTTGCAAAGCTGCGTGGCAGCACACTTGCTTTTTCATAGACATTTCTGTGCTGCGCTGATCCTTGCACAAACATTATGTGTTGCGCAATATTTTCTATACCATGAATCTGTATATTTTACCAAATAAAAGTGACTTTTACTA
This sequence comes from Calotriton arnoldi, assembly GCA_963921515.1. Taxonomy (NCBI): domain Eukaryota; kingdom Metazoa; phylum Chordata; class Amphibia; order Caudata; family Salamandridae; genus Calotriton; species Calotriton arnoldi. The sequence goes on along the minus strand of CAWUFW010026043.1, from coordinate 11,772 downwards.
TTAATGTGAACGTTTTTTCACCTTAACAAGTGAATCGTGTTGTTAACAATCTTGGCACAGAGCTTAACTAGCATCCCGAAGACCACACAAGGTTCTATTTGGTGCAGTTTAGCAAAAAAGTAAAAGCGAAGAAAGGTGAAGTCTAGGTGGGCCTATGGTGTTATACCGGCAGGCCCCGAGCAGAGTGGGTGAAACGTGGGTCCTTGTCTGCACTCTAGGTCTGTATTTATGTGTTGTGTCAGACGTGTTCTGAGCTTTACTTCACACAAACGAGCTGCTCCAGCTTGAAAGTTTCATTTAATTGAACTGGTCTGCGTGAGTGTGAAGGTTTCGCTTAGTTTCACCTAAAATTGTCTTTGTTTTATATGAACGTGCTGTTCCAGCTTGGACTTTTTTCTGAGGTTAAAACAGAAGACAGCAGGGGCTCGCTCTGTACATCAAGTATTGTCAAAGCCAATAGGTATCGCCTATGTGAGAGCTATTGGCTTTGTCAATGCCTTTTAGTCATGTTAAACCAGTGGTCAAAGTACATTAAGAAAAGTATGGGAACTGTGATGCTGCGCGCAAAAGGGGGAGGGGTGAGTGAGACTGGGGTAAGGTCAAAGGTGTGGCAAAAAAACCGAAATATTCTTTAACTTTTATTGTTCTTTCACCTTCTGTTAATTACACATAAGGTAATGCACAGCTTAAATGAAACATTAATGCAAGTTAAGTTAACCAGCGGGAAATGTACTATCGTACATTATAAAACCTCTGTTAGTCAATGCACTGCATAGGTTTGTGTCTGTAACCAGAGAGCCCCAGAATTGAATCCTGGTTGGTGTAGTGGACAATACTGACTTCTGTATGTTTAGTGCTACTAGCTCCCAGTCTGTGACAGAAAGCACTGTGAATATGTAAGCTATTATTTTAGATTAGCATTATACACAGAATAAGATAGGTTGCTACAAAATGTGCAAAAAGGATTAAGATTACAAAGCGCTTTCAAAATATATATTTTAGTCATACCCAGACAGTACATAGTGTATTTTTTAGGTCTCGATGAGCCAGCGCGCATGCGCTGCTCTGCGAGACATTTAGTAAGGGGCTTTGGAAAGTGCTACTTTTGCCGGCCACCAGCTTGCGGTTATGCGCGCGTGCACGCGCGCAGCCGCCATCTGGCATTTGTCTTGCTCTCCCATGTCTCAACGCACGCCCCTCCCCATCCCCCACCACAGAGCGCGTCCAGCTCCTCCCGCTGGAACCATGTTAAAAGTAAAGCGCGGGTGCCGCGGTTGTAGCAAAAGTAAAGAAATAGATGTTTTTTTCTATTTCTTTACTTTTGCTCAATCGCGGCACCCGCGCTTTACTTTTAACATGGTTTAGGTAAAGCACCGGTGCCACGATTGCTGCGCTGGTGCACTGCTTGCCCACCTATAATCAGCTTGTTATTGAAGTGGCATTTGTAGTTTTTATCATCATGACGCAGAGACTCGAACCGTATGGCGCAAGCTTTACAGCCATATAATCTTTCAGCATGCCATGCTCCGGCCAGACTTCGGTGGCACAACACGTTGAGAGCTCGGAGTAGTGTTCCGCCCCCTCGCGCACCACACTGCTCCCAGCTAAGTGAAAACAACGCTCAGCTGTTGGCACTCTCCGGCCCCCCCCCTCCCTTCATGCTCGTGTCATTTATAAATAATAAGTGTAAACGCATTAGGTTTAACTTGTTGTTCCTGCTTCTATTTCACATGCTGTATCTTTTATTGTGGCGGTCGTGCAGTTTGTTCTGCACGGCAGGACTCACCTGCCTCCATTTTATTAAAAGAATAACTATACTTTAACTCTCAGCGCGGCTCCCGATTCACGAGAGCAGCGCTTTATCTTCTGTCGCTCAGCTGTTACTACCGTTCAGCTGTTACAAATGACAGTATTTATTTTAAGTTTTCATCTGCATGCTCACCACACTGCTCCGCTTTACAACTGCATAATCTTTCAGAATACCGTGCTCCGGGACAGACTTCGGTGCCACGACACAGCGAGAGCTCAAAACAGTCTTCTGCACCCTTACCCGGCGCACCACACTGCTCCCCTAGTAAGTGAAAACAATGCTTAGCCGTTAGTACTCTCCGGCGGATGCCGCACCCGAGCACAGCAGCCTATCAGGTACCTACCTCTCCCCTTGTGGTATCCTTATCCCCCAGAAGTCTTCAAGCCATCTGCAATGTAGACTTTAATCCAGCCACCCGATAGAAAGTCTCCGTTGTTTCCCCAAATCCGTTCCTATTTTCCAACGCACTCAATCTGAAAATGTTGCAAGACTCTTGGGTAAGGCAAGTATCTTCACCTCTATTTTAACAACAAACACTACTTAAATGCCATGGCTTGTTTAAACTGTTTAAATATCTGTGTTCAGTCAGCACAGATGACAAAACGGTACACTATCTAGCGTATTTGTAGCTTTTGGTAACAGCTTTTTCCTTTAAGGTATGACTGGCGAATACCTCTAAAAAATGCAGCAATGAGCAAATAAACAGAAAAGAACTCTAACATGCGAGCCATAAGGTCGCTGAACGCAAAAATCATAGTTTAGGTGAAAACAACCATTCATCTAATAACACCCTGAGCAACTAGCGTAGCAGAAAAACAAGGTGACATCGAATAAATGTCTTTCTGATGTTTATTTTTTCTACATAGGAGTTAATGTCTCAGAGTGTACTTATAGGACTTGGCGAAATGGTGGACATGGTATATAGAACTACATCTGTTGTTTTCTTGTGTCAAGCTCGTAAACTCTTTATTAATCTCGAGTAAAGCTTGTATTTTTTCAGGCAGCATATAACTTTTGTCTCTCCTCCCTCATAACCTATTTCCCATTTTCTGGTTCTCCAACCCTGCGAGGTCATACAAATGGCAATAGAGCTATGAAAATATGATCGCTCCACTGCAAACAAAAGTAAAAAACAATGTCTTTTTCAACGCCAATAGCTCTAACTTTCACAAATATGAGACTGATTGCATTGCAAATGCTTGTGTTCTAAAAGCGACTGGCAACCCAGCTTGCCCCCACCACTGTTTTCGTTCTATAATGTGTCCAAAAAACCTATATTAAATGGCAGCATGCACATATTTTAAACAATAAAGGGGCATTTTGGAGAGCAGGTGCAACCTCAGCTGCAAATTGTAACACAGGAAACCAGGTTAGAATCACAGCCTCTGCTAAACATCCTGTTATTGTGGCCAAATTACTTCCATTGGTGCCTAAGTTGTTATTTAAGTCTTGGCGTCACCCTCACATATGGTGATTTGGGGCAATTGACTTTGTTTAAGCCCCATTCACTGTCAGGACTTCAGGGACTGTTAATCTAAAAGATAAGATCTTTTCGCACAGAAAAGGCAAGCTCAGTTGGGCTCCCTTCCTCCCAGGGGTGCACACAGCTATGCTTTCTATTTGGTTTAAACTCCTACACTGCACTATAATATATTTTTAATTTTAATTTTTGTTTCACTTTTGTGTGCGCAGCTACTACTTTCCAGAACACAATTTTGTCTTCTCTCCCCATTATAATACAACATTAGAAAAGTACTTTTTGATGTTATAATAAATGGTGCACACGTTCCTTTTATTTTAATTTACATGCAGGGAGTGCTCCAAAACTAAAATGCTATTTTGCTTTATTAGCAGTAACTCTATGCAGCGCCTCTAACGCTTCTTTCCTGCTTTTTTAAAACAGCTGAAACCAAACCTAAAGCTGTAGAGCACAGAGGGCTCAGAAAAATTGCCACCCAGAGGTCCGGAGGGAGTCTCTGGGGCTTAAAAGAATTTTTTTTATATAAAAGGTGACAAAAATGGTTATACCACTTTTTTATTATAACTTTTTAACATTCTGCACAACATTCCCAACGCTCTACAACACATATTAAAAACGTTAACAAAGTCAATAGCTCTGTCTAAACACTTATAAGGCCCCAAAGGCGAGACCTATTGGCTATGCCAATGCTTGTTTATAATTGGCTTTTAAAAGCACCCACTTCACAGCTCATCTGGTAGCTCCCTTGCAATAACACTCAAAAAGAATACATCTGTGTCATCAGGAAGCTTCAAGTGCTTCCAACAACAAAGTCAATACCAGCTTCCAAACGCCCTACACATTTGCAGATTAACCAGTTGTGCACATTTATATTTCATTCAGGCAAGCAGGCACCCTGGAAAGCAAGCTTGTTTCGCTGTCTGCCCCTCCCTCGGTTTCACAGCACAGGGGACTCTCTGCCTTACATTTCTTTGAAGCATTTGAGCATTCGAAATTAACCATTTCATAAACAATAGGGGAACTCTTTTTCTTACATTAAAAAGTATGGGCACGTCGTGCTCCTCAGATCCCGCCCACTTCGACCAATGTGTTAAACAGCTGTGCAGCATGGCTGAAAGTAAAAAAAACAACCTGTGTGATGCGGTTAGCACTGGCCACGTCATAGCATTTTTATTTCTTTACTTTCAGTCATGTTGCATTCTTTACTTTCAGTCATGTTGCACAGCAGCCTTGCTGGGTTTTGAGACCTTTACAGAATTGAACCACAGAAGGAGCATGTCGGGGATGTAAAAGATGATTCTTCCAGAGTTTCAAGCCATACATGGAAAAAGGAGGTTGGTTTGCTGTGATGCGAAACATAGATTGATCTGTACTGCTATATGAGATGCTCATTACACTTGTGTTGGTAATTGTAGGAGTACAAACTCCTATTTGGACCCAAAATTGGATTTCAAAACAGGTGAACATCTCACCCCATACAGGAATGCCCTGGCCCCATCGATTTGCAACAGTGAAAATCTGCCACAAATCCCAGCTGCAATTGCATACTATTCTGGTTTCCAGACACAAGAACCAGATGAGGATGTGTGCAAACTGCATATAATTTCTCATCCTGTGAAACACACTCAGAACTGGATTCAAATCGAGCACCGGCTAAGTACCACATCTCCTTGAAGCGGCAATTAGCTGATGTATAAGATTTCCATTTGGGACTGATGCTCAACATGTTATCAGGGGCCTAGTTACCAATGCTGGAATACATGCATTTCAACTTGACTCTTGATGGCTAGAAAATGGCACTGTCACTCCTAAGTCATCAAAGTGCCACTGAAGGTCCACTTGCCCAATGGCCTATGCCCCTCCCTCAAACAGACACTTGTATTCAACGCAACCCACTGGCAAATCTGCATGATCATGTACAGATACATGGGTGGGTGAATAAAGCCCTACTGTTCAAGTTTCACATATATGCCAACTTTGCTTTGCTAATTACGTGTGTTGTCAAAAGATGATACCAAACCGAATTCAAGGAATGTGCATTTTGCCACTGAAGAAAAGGCGTAATCTCTCCAAATTCTGTTGAATGCAATATCTGGACTATCTCAGCCAATGCATGCGAATGTTGATCCACTGCAAGAGATCGCCCCTAATACCCTTCAGTAATCTGCGATCTCCCTTGGAAACATTTCCAAGAGATTTCCGTTTTAATTTGAGCTTTTATGCAAGGCACAGATCCATCTGTGGGTGGATCCCAAGTTCTTTAAAACTCTGCCAGAAGAACTGGGATTTCGAGGTCTTCAATATTTTATGACTTTGAGTTCAAGTACAATAATGGTTTCGGTATTCAAACTAAATATCGAGTAAAAATTTCGAGATGCAGAAATATCAAATTTTTAATATCGTGATACACAAATATTGTGATGCAGAAATAACGCGACATGAATATCAATTTTCTAAGATAATTAATATCGATGTTAAAAATATCTATGTTAAATAATATAATTTGCAAAAATATCTATGTTGTTAGTATCCATGTTAAAAATATCTATGTTAATATCATTTACAAAAATACCATTGTTAATAATATCGTTTTAAAATTATTTTTATGTATTTTATTATAAGTTTTAATTGTATATGTTATAACTTGTTTGTATAACTATTGTTAATGTTTGTTATATAGTTTGTAAGTTTTTAGTAAGCCTGGGCGGAGCTTGAACTCCGCGAAGTGAAAAAAAAAACTCCGCAAGCAGCGGAGTGCGTTAGATAAATGCCGTTCGCTGTGATTTTCAGTGCCAGGTGCTTGTCCGCACTGTGCAATCATCGCGAACGGCACCATGCACAGCGCAAGTGGGCGCTGCTTCCTTTCTGCAGCTCGAGTAGATTTTTACTCGAGCGGCAGCTTTCTCAACGTGAACGGACGGTTTCTCAACGCGAGCGGTTGCGAGCATACGCGTTCAATCGCAATGAGAAATCTGACCGCCTGCGTTGAGCAATCTCGCAGGGAGGTTGATTTTCCACACTCGCGCTCACCAACTTGATGTTGATGATCACGAACGAGGAAAAATCTCGCTGGGAGGTGGATTTTCCTTGCTCGCGCTTGCCAACTTGACGTTGACGAACACAAGTTTTTCGGAACTCAATTATTTTTTCATTATTAATCATTTTATTGATAATAATTATGCACATTGGGTACTTAATTTATTTTTACGTTGTGTTTTAGGTGCAGGTTGTGGGGTTTATAGGGGTACAGGATGGGTAGTAAATTAATTATAATTAATCAATTATTTAATTGATAATTATGTAAATTGTGCAAATAAAATATGTTTTAAGCTATGTTTCAGGTGTGGGTTGTGTTTGTAGGGATAAAGGGTGGGAAGCTAATTAAAATAATTAATAAATTATTGGTTAATTATTAATTGTTTAATTAATTAATTATGTATATTGTGTAATTATGATTATTTTTAAGATATATTTTAGGTGTGGGTTGCTGGGTTTTTAGGAGTACAGGGTGGGAAGTTAATAAATATTTTTTGATAATCCATTATTAATTTGTTATTAATTATTGAATTGATAATTATGTAAATTGTGAAATTATATTTGTTACGTTGTATTTTAGGTGTGTGTTTAGTTTATAAAGGTATAGGGTGGGTAAGTAATAATAAATTTACAATCATTCATTTAAAATTGTGTTTATGTAATGTGCTAATTGGGCTGTGCTTTTTAAGTTCAATTAAATTTTAATTGTTGGCTCTTATGATTGTGACAATATAGTGTAGTTTAATTAAATTAAAATTATTTGTTTTAATTGATAATATTTATTAAAAATCTAATTTATTTAATTTTTGTTAAAATTTAGACAATTTACAATGTAAATATTTATATTTTTTGTTCTTTAATAGAGTTGTTAAAATATGTTATTTTATTTTATTTTTATTTTTATATATTTTTTTATTTATTTGAGTTTTATATAGCGCTGGCTAGACCCAGGGGTATCAGAGCGCTTTACATACGGATCCCCAATAATTACAAATTACATCAGTTACAAGTTGCATCAGTTACAAGAAAACATTTCAAGAGCGTCGGAAGACGGAATAAATGGAGCTTAGAAGGGTAAGGGGGTGGGGTAAAGGTATAGGAGGGAGAACGGATGGAGATAGGATGGATGGAGAGACGAAGGAGAGTCTGCCCAAAGTCCGGCTGGGTAGGTGACGGCCGAGGGGGAAGTCCACAGCCCATCTCCTCTATAGCTATCAGGTAGCTCCACCGGGCATCGGTCAATCGGCTAGGTCTCAATGAGAAAAACAATTAGAGATCAAAGAGGAGGGATAAATGGAGCGTAAAGGGGAAAGTGGGTGGAGTAAAGGGGTAGGAGGGAGAGTACGACGGAGAGACGAAGAAATGTCTGCCCAATGTCCGGCTGGGTAGGTGACGGCCGAGGGGTAGTCCACAGCCCGTCTTCTCTATAGCTATCAAGTAGCTCCACCAGGCATCGGCCAAAAAGCTAGGTCTCCACGGTCAGAGGTAGGTTCACAGATTCGGTATCCTGAAGGGTAGGCCGGATGAGTTCGGGGTCTGGTCGAAGTCCCTTTTTTTTTTTTTTTTCTTCTCAGAGGAGTAGCACGACGTGGAAGGGAACCCAGTGGCAGCCCTCTTGGGGTCAGGCAAGGTATTAACAGGTAGTAATAGGGAGGGCGGAGGGAGGGCTCACCTCTTCATAGTTTGTTTCACAGATGTTCCCCCTCCTTCTGGTTGCACCCCCTGATTCCCAAGACGTCTGTAGCGTTCTGCCCAAGCAAAGACTGAAACAAATCCCCTAGCGTGTGCTGCGATGGGGGAGCCCAGGCACCATCTTAAGGTCAGGCGCAGGGTCAGGCAGCTCCCTCAGGGGACTTCAAATCTTCCAATGGCCTCCTGTGCTCAACAAAGTCCCATCAGACACCCCTCAGACCGCCAAGGTGCTCTGTGGTGCCCATTAAGGAGGTAACTTGCTTTGTTCTGCTGGTGGAGGAAGCTATCAGAGTGACGGGGGGGCGGCTGCCACCGCTCGGGCTCAAAGTGCTCAGGGTACTCACTCGGGTGTCTGAGCTGGGTCCGCTATGGCTGAGGCTCGATTACTTGCTTCGGTGACGTTTCCCAGCTCTGTGTGTCTTCAGCACTCCTAGGAGAGCTCCTTCATTCCCGGATCTACTCCCTCTACTGTTGCACCGACTGGAGTGGGAATAGCAAATTTGACTCCTCCTGAGTCCAACACTTTCCCTACTGTTGCACAGACTGGAATGAGAATAGTATGTTTTACCCCTCCTGAGTCAAACGTTTTCCTTACTGTTGCACAGAGTGGAGTGGGAATAGCAAATTTGACCCCTCCTGAGTCCAATGCTTTTCCTACTGTTTCACCCACTGTAGTGGGAATAGTAATTTTTACCCCTCCTGGGTCCAAAGCTTTCCCTACTGTTGCACATATTGGAGTGGGAATAGTACATTTTACTCCTCCTGAATCCAACACTTTCTGTACTGTTGCACAGACTAGAGTGGGAATAGTAAATGTAACCACTACTAAGGGGCCGATTCCGATCTCGGCCGGTAGGGCTCCGAATCGGATTCGGCTCAACCGGATCCGATTGGGAGCCCTATTTCCCGACCGATTCGTACGCGCGTCCGGGCGAGCGAGTACGATGCGAAATCGCCGACCGACTCGTCCATGCGTCCCGACCGCTCCGACCGACTCGTTCCCGGGTCGAACCGCACCGACCGACTCGCTCGGACTCGACTCGCACCGCGCAATGGAGACGTTCCCCGGCCGGGTAAGTACGATGCGCGCCGCGAACAGTCCGACCGAGCCGCGCACTCCGGCTCGAAAGAGCAGTCGGAACCATACTTTGGGGGTCGGTGTCGGACCCATCTGTACGCGTAGCCGCGCGAGTCGCACACAGGGGGGACCCATGGGTCTCCCTACCTGTGCGTGTACGGCGCGAGTCGCTTCGCCACGTACACGCTGTAGGGGCGCCCTTGTTCGCCTCGCACCCATTGAGTCAATGGGAGCCCGCGTACGCGTTGTACGACAGGCTCCCATTGACTTCAATGGGAGTCCGACCGACTCGAGTCCGATGGCATACGTGCGCATCGTACTCGTTCGGTCGGGCTGCACGGGTCCGATTCGGTCGGAAATCTCTCCGGGTCCGGCTCGGTCGGAGAGATTTCCGGCCCGAATCGGAATCGGCCCCCAAGTCTAAGGCTATCCCTACTGTTGCACAGACTGGAGTGGGAATAGTAAATGTTGCCCCTCCTCAGTCCAACGCTTTCCCTACTGTTGCAAGGACTGGAGTGGGAATAGTCAGTCATATATCGCTTTATTCGGTGTCATGAAAAAACATTAATAAAAGCAGTTACACAAATATAAAACATACCTTGGTTTCATTTCATTACATGTAATAAAGTACAATACAAAACATTTAAAAACATAAAATCAGATTATTAAAAATATCTGTCAACCATATATTCCATTTACTAATTATACAGGTAAAATCCTCACGTTTAAATGTGCAATGTTTTTCATATTAATTTCCAGTATTGCCACTTCCCAAAGCCCTTACTACCTGTGCCCCTAAGTTGTATGAACCTATTGCCTTGTTCTAAATACTATTTAAAGTCATGCTCTTTCTAACATAGAAAGCGGGCCATAAAAATTATGACAGTCTACAACAGATTTCAAGTGATGGCAAAGATTGTAGATACAGATAAACAGGGCGACATTGTGTAAAACCTAACTGACTTATGATTGGTAAAATGTACCGCTTCCTGTGTTGAGAATAAAAGTTACACAAAAGAACCACATGCATGGTATTCTGGGGCATCCTGTCATCACAGGGGCAGTTTATCAGTTTTGTGGACCAATCGTTCATGGTGGGAAAAGTGCATAATCGGTGGAATATATCCAACCTTAAACGTGTAAGAACAAACCTATGCCATGGGTTTAAAACAGATTTAAGATAAGGCTGCATATTAAAAGTGGTTAAAATCAGTTGATTATTTGAAACAGAAGGTTTTGGGAGTTCAGATATCAAATCAAGATTCTCCAAATGTGCCATGGCTTCCCTTTTCAGCGATTTTCTGCTGACTGTAACCAACAGCTCTGGTTTCTCAAAATATTCAGGATGGTCCATATCGTGAAAAAACCATTGAACATACACCAGCCATGGGATGGACATATATGAGGTTGATTTAAGACAATCGGCTATTATTGCTCGGTTGAGGTCTGTGTATTCTGAGGACCAGATTTTATGCCACAGTAAAATGGGTTCTAATTTGATTAAATTTATAAGAAGAGGTGCACCAAGTTCAGAGTGTAATACATATACTGATGTACTTTTGGGGATTGCCAAAAGATGTCTGAAAAATTCATTTTCTACTGATTGCAACTCTGCACATGTCTTGTGTTCCCATATGCCGGCCCCATAAAGTGCTATGCTAATGCATTTTGCTTTATAGATCTTCATCATTATATCTGGCGGGTTGGTTCCCAAGTGCCTTGCAAAACATCTCAGGGCCCAGCAGGCCTTAATAAAAAGGCTCTTTCTGTTTTCAATGGCCTTCTTCCACAGCCCCTCCTTGTCGAATATGACTCCAAGATAAGAGAAAGTGTCCGTAAAATTAATCTTAGTTCCGTTTATTGCTATGGTTCTGCATTTATTACTATTTTTACTGCATTTCATAATGAATGTTTTGGATTGGTTAACATGATGTCCCAATGTTATCATATCATCAACAAAATTAATGAGCAAAGACTGCAGAGCCAATGGAGTGCGGGCCATAAGAACAGCGTCGTCAGCGTAGAGGAGGGCCAGGACTGGGCGCGTACCAATTTGTGGAAGATCTTTTGCGGCTACAGCGAGCTCCTCCCCCACACTGTTTATGTATAATGAAAACAGGAAGGTGCCAGGACGCACCCCTGCCTCACCCCTCTCACCACACTGAAGGCTTCAGTACATTCTCCGCTTACACCAAATCTTACCTTGGCTCTGCACCCCGTGCATAGGTCTCTCAAAAAACCAATAACTGACATTTCCACCCCATGTCTTTCAGTTTTAACCATAGCTTGTCATGTATTACACAATGGAAAGCCGATGAAAGATCGACAAAGGATAAGTAGATCTGCCCCTTTTTGATCTTAACATATTTACCATTAAACATGCTTAAATTGAGACTCTGCTCTATTGTCCCAATCCCGAGACGAAAGCCATATTGCAGATCTGACAGTTTACCATGCAATTCCGCCCACTGCTGTAATCTTTCCAGGATTATCCGTCCCGCTACCTTTGCTAGAGAATCAATTAAGGAGATTGACCTATAGCATGCTGGATTTAAACGGTCTCCTTTTTTGTATATGGGGACAATAATTGATTCTCCCCATGATGGTAAAAATCCTACTATACTACTAGCCCTTACAACTTGGGTCAACAGTGGTCCCCACAAGTTGATGTTATCT
>CAWUFW010026042.1:0-37480 GCA_963921515.1 Calotriton arnoldi | reverse complement strand
GGACGGAGGACAAGCCGTACGACCGACACGCATACAAAACCGAGCCGAAGCAACACAATACACCGCGACCGACGCGTACGCAGCATACAAAACTGCACAAACACAGCGTGAACGAAACGGAAAACACCGTACGAGACCAATGCACGGTCCGACTCGGTCACAAGAACGTTTCCAACATACACAAACAGCACAAAGGAAAAATCAACCAAAAAAAGGCCAAACAAGCAATTACCAAGCCAATAAATACTGGGGGGGTGGGGACAGAGAACAAAGACACACCAACAACTCCACCTATATAAAGGACACAAATCACTACCATGAGCCTTTGCAAATGCCATTCCACTGCCAGCACCCAAGAGAAAGCAACCACACACCCACAGCTCATCCCTCACACAAGCCACACACCAGCAGCACACCAACAAATACCTACCTCACATACACCCAGCACAACACACACCCACACACCCTCACCTGCACACCAACACACACAGCACCCACTATCACCACCCATCACCATGCCCCCCAAGAAGAATCCCAAGTTCCTAGATAGTGAATTGGAAGTCATGGTAGACGAGATCCTCAGGGTGGAGCCACAGCTGTTTGGCACTCTGGTCCAACAGACCCCCATGTCGCAGAAAACCAAGATGTGGGAGAGGATCATCAACAGGGTGAACGCCCAATCACCATGTCGGCGCACAAAGACCGACATCCAGAACAGGTGGTATGACGTGCGCAGGAGGGTCCGGGAGCTGCTCAAGAAAGACTACCACCTGAGCCAATACACCGGCAGTGGCCCTCCTGCCAAGCCAGTATACCTCAGGCCCTGGGAGGAGAAGGTGCGGGCCATCCTTCCGCCAGTGAGCGTATATGGACTAGAGGACATCCCAGAGCCTGGTGAGTACACAACAAATGTACACAATAAACTGCCACAAAACACACACATCACTGTCAAGGGGAGAGTCAAACCATGCACTCATAGCAATTACACAGCAACTAGAACAGAATCATCCCAAAATGTGTATGTCAGTCAGATAAACACAACACATGCCATCAAAAAAGTCACATCCAACTGTGCCAACACATGTACAAACACAACCACAACTACAGCTAGGCAGTGGCACAAATAGAACTAACACACACATCCACACATGTAGCCACCACAACAACACCAACACACAGTGAAGACCACTCAAAGGAAGGAATTCTGTGTATGCTGGCCAAGTCAGTGTAGCCAATAGCATCATGGGAGTCGCAGTCACACATATTGCCCCCCCACAACTGTCCCATCAACACCACCCTGAACCATGCTCACATCACAGGGAGTGGAGAAGGACTCACAAGATGGCTGACACTGGCTACTGCTGTGGGGAGCACAAGGCCCTGCTGCCAACTGTGCACCAACAAACAGCAGGACACCACTGACTGACATCCTGAGAGACAACTTACACTCCCTGCAATGCAAGCACGTTCCATGGTGGGATATCCGGCTGGCTGGGTGGGAAGGGGGACTTGCAGCACTGACCATAGTCACCAGCACCTCCCCTCACCCCCCCCCCCAACCCAAACTCCACAGTACCCACCTGGTAGAATGCAATGCCCTCCATCCTAACACAAGATCCCACAAAGCACCACCACCCTGGGTTATGTTGTGTGAAGCACAGGGACACTCTTGGGACTCTTAGCCAAACAACTGCCAGGACAACACTCCCAGCCATCCTGTCAGCACAGCCAGCCCACCCCACAGGGAAGCAGAGTCAAAAGGAAGGAAGCATGGGCATGCTGGGAAGGGGGTGGAGGCAATAGCATGATGGGAGTCGTAGTCACAGACATTGCTCAGCCTCACAACTGGCCCATCAACACCACCCTGAACCATGCTCACATCACAGGGAGTGGAGAAGGACTCACAAGATGGCTGACACTGGCTACTGCTGCGGGGAGCACAAGGCCCTGCTGCCAACTGTGCACCAACAAACAGCAGGACACCTCTGACTGACATCCTGAGAGACAACTTCCACTCCCTGCAATGCAAGCACGTTCCATGGTGGGATAACTGACTGGGTGGGTGGGTGGGTGGGAAGGAGGTCTGGCTGTCAACCAAACACAATCAATGCAGACCATGTTCACACCCCAGAGAATACATAGAAATGCCCAAATAATGCAGGACAATGTGCCACACCAATATCAACCCCTGACTGTGACGACTTAGGACAATACAATGTACAGGCCCGCACCCCGAGGCACAGTCACAACTGTCAGGTGTGTCAACCACTGATGCCTGCAGAAACATGACATACATTGTTTGTGTCTCCCAAAAACAGGTGATGATAGGGACACAGCAGCAGACGCTGAGGAGTCCCAGTCCCAGGCTCAAGAGGATGCCGAGCTCACTGGCGTCGTACAGCCTCTGTCCTCCTCGGACGATGAAGAACAACCTGGCACATCCGGTGCAAGTCAACATGCTGCACCAGCAGGACCACCAGCTGCAGCACCAGCAGGTCCACCAGCTGCACCCCCTGCACCCACCCCTCCAACGACTGTCACCACGAATACCATCCCTGCCGACATGGACAGAATAAGGAACAACACCAGCGCAGTGACCCTGGACCAACCTGGGGCCATGGACACCACCACCACCACCAACCCCCAAGGTGGACCAGGGTTATCTGTGCGTGCAACTGCACACACTGCACATGTCAGCAGGGGTGGTGGGAGGGGTGGGAGACAGAGGTCGCTGCTTGCAGACGTTGCTGGTGTGCATGAAGACCCACAACTGGTACGCATAGCTGATGCGTACCAGTCCAGCACCGGAGAGCTCAGCCAGGTAGTGGGGCTCCTCAGAGACATCAAACAGCAGCAGGCTGCCCATCATGCCCGCTTGGACTCCCACATGTCCCATGTGGAGTCACACATGTCACGTGTGGACTCCCACATGTCACGTGTGGACTCCCACATGACCCGCGTGGAGTCCAAGTGGGATGTACTACATGAGATGACGGCGGTGCACAGGGACATTTTACAATGCCTCCGCCAGATGAACAGCAACCAGTCCACACCTCCCTGTGTGCCAACAACATCTGGTACCGAACAAACTGCAACTGCCACAGGGAGGGAGGAGGACTCTGGCGGAGAGTCCCCTGCACCGCAGCAGCCTGCACTTGAGGGCCCCCCCCCAAGAAGAGGGGTCGTCCGAGGAGGGGAAAGTGAGAGGCTGATGGCCAAGCGCAACTCCCAGGAAGCCTGAACCTGTTCTGGATTTTCGCCTTTGTGCACAGACTGTTCACCCTGTTGATGGCAACACTACTCCCACACATTGCATGGGGAGTACAAGTTGGAACAATGTGTCAGACAACTGTGGCCCCGATACTGGGGATCCTGTCTACCTGGACTTTCTATTCATCTAGGAACTTGGGATTGCAAGATTCATGTACAGCACAATCCATCCTATGCACTATTATCACAGATGTATCACAATAAACACAATAATACACCATACTTGCCTCTGTCGTGATTCCAACGTGGGTACTGTTATGGGGATGATGAACAACAAAATTACACTGTGTATGCGAACTGCAACAGCAAGGACAACACAGGCATGTGAGTACAGGCAACGTGACACATATGAGGGAGACACACCACCAGGGCTACACAACACATACACACCTAGGCCATCTGACTCATTGCCTACACTGATGTTGCCAGGGAAGACGGTGCAATGCACAGACACCACACCCATTCCCAGTTGTAGTCAAGTAGCCCACAGGTGCAGTAAGCAAATGGCAGTCAAATGTGTGACCACAGACAACGCACATCACTAAGTGAAGCACAGGTTTATTACACAGTAGCAACATGCCGTAACCACTACAGATGCAAGGTAACCCCACCTGGTAGCGGGCACACAGTCAACAACTGTAGACAGAAGGAAGTCCATGGGTGTGGCGCACATCACCTGTAGGGACACAACAGCTACCAGCCTGGATGTGCAATCACGTTGTCGGTGGACACAGTTGACCAAACGAATCTGAAAGTACCCTGTGAAGGACAGAAATGACACACAGTCAAAAGCAATGGAGTACAGGACAGAACAGCAAAACTCATGCACAATACATGTTACAAGATACCCACCCAGAACCAAGTTAGCATGTCAACACTGTTGGGGAGTACAGCCCACCTGTCACCACACATCGCAACACACATCCAGTCAAGTAGCCCATGGACACACTCCAACAGCACCAGAGCACCACCCACACATCATGCCAACTCACATCATTCACATGACACCTCAGGATACTCACATTCAGCTAAAGAAGTTGGTGATGAGCTGTGTGCGGACATCACCATCACCATCATCATCATCATCGTCACTGGCATCGTGGTCCAGGCCAGGATCCTCCACAGGTGGCGGATGTTGGTCATCGTCATCCTGGATGAGAGGCAACTCCTTCCGCACTGCCAGGTTGTGGAGCATGCAGCAGACGATGATAATCTTGCACACTTTCGCAGGGGCATATGGGAGGGACCCTCCGGTCTTGTCCAGGCAGCGGAAGCGGCTCTTCAGGAGACCAAAGGTCCGCTCAATCACTCTCCTGGTCCGACCATGTGCCTCATTGTAGCGCATCTGGGCAGGTGTCACAGGGTTCCTGAGGGGTGTCAGCAACCACGGCATGTTGGGGTATCCCGAGTCACCTACGGACAGACAAGTGCACATCAGCTGACTTGGAAAAGTGGGCGGAATACTACAGATCAGATCACACACAATGGCACAAAGTCAGTACACACCGACAAGCCAGGCACGCTGGTTCTGCATCTGTGCCATCAACCTGGGGATGCGACTACTCCTCATCACAAAGGCATCGTGTGCTGAACCAGGGAAACGGGCACACACGTGTGTGATGGTCATGTCTGCAAGACACACCACCAGTGCATTGACCGAGTGGTAGTGCTTGCGGTTCCTGTAGGCCTGCTCCTGGGCCTGTGGTGGTACCAAAGCCACATGTGTCCCATCAATGGAGCCAATGACATGCGGCATCCTCCCCAGGGCATAAAAGTCACTCTTCACGTCAGTGAGTCGTCGCAGTCTAGGGAAATAGATGTACCGGTTCAGGAAGAGCAACATTGCCGCCAAGAAATCGCGGAGCACACGGCTGAACATGGTCTGTGACATCCCACCAGCAGACGCCACAGTATGTTGGAAGGTACCGGTGGCAAAGAAGTGTAGGGCTGCCATCACCTTCACCTTGGGGGTCAGCGCTGTAGGATACGGCCGGCCAGGCTGCAAATGTGGGGACAACTGCACTGCCAAATCCTCAATCAGCTGCCTGGTGAAGCGGTACCGTCGGATGCTGTCCCGTTCCACCATCGTTGCCAGGTCTGGGAATGGCCGATGGACAGCAGGAGCCCTGCAGTGCAGAGGAGAAGTAAGCAAGATCGTCAGTCACCCCACATATGCGGCATTGAACACACTCAAGATCCCAACATACATCATCATGAGGCACAACTACATGAAGTGTGCAGTACCGGAACGACATGTATGGTACATACATGGCCAACATCTGTCAACACGGTCCTACAGGTGGCATCAATTTGTCCCAGGTTGGCCCATTGGATATCATGATGCTGTGTCACAGTCACCCCCCAGTGACATGTGAGGACAGATGTGCCCCAGGCACCACAGCTCAACGACAGGCACATTCCCAGGGACCCTGTAATGCCACATGGACACTGGCATCACCTGGAGTATCATGTGTACACCACAACAAAACAAACATGACCCCCACAGGTAGTGGCCACACTTGCCATGGCAGGAGAGCCATGGACGTCTGTGACACACACGCACAACATCAGAGTCCATGCACACACAACGTGGATGTGGAGACTGTCTCCCATTGTGCACATGAAATCAGAGACATTGTAAACACTACATGCACAAAGACTGTGGAGGGCCATCACTATTGTGCCACTGGGACACCCTGGCTCAAACATACCGTCCCACATGGGACTCACGGGGTATGTGACATGACATACACAAACACCACTGTGAAATGTGACCATGGCACATGCACAGATATGAACAGTTGCACATCACAGTGGTCACGTACACGTAACACCCAGGATCCTGTCCCCATTAACACGTGCACAGCCTGGGGGTGGCTGCCCACAGGTGACACCCACAGGACAACATGTACACCAACATACACACAATAGGAAATGCAGCCTTACATGCCTTATGATAAGGTTTGGACAGGCTGTCGTGATGTAGGTGTGCCCCTCACTCCCTGGGAGCTATCTGTGGCTGGCATATGTCCATCTGAGACAGGCATGCTGACATATGCCAGTCACATGTACAGTGATGCGTTGAACAGCAATGGACCGATCGGTGCCTCCGGCCGGCCCATTGCTTTCAATGTGTGCGGGTACGCGTTGTACCCCTGTGCGCGTTGTACTGCAATGGACCGATCGGTGCCTCCGGCCGGCCCATTGCATTCAATGTGTGCGGGTACGCGTTGTACCCCTGTGCGCGTTGTACTGCAATGGACCGATCGGTGCCTCCGGCCGGCCCATTGCATTCAATGTGTGCGGGTACGCGTTGTACCCCTGTGCGCGTTGTACTGCAATGGACCGATCGGTGCCTCCGGCCGGCCCATTGCATTCAATGTGTGCGGGTACGCGTTGTACCCCTGTGCGCGTTGTACTGCAATGGACCGATCGGTGCCTCCGGCCGGCCCATTGCTTTCAATGTGTGCGGGTACGCGTTGTACCCCTGTGCGCGTTGTACTGCAATGGACCGATCGGTGCCTCCGGCCGGCCCATTGCATTCAATGTGTGCGGGTACGCGTTGTACCCCTGTGCGCGTTGTACTGCAATGGACCGATCGGTGCCTCCGGCCGGCCCATTGCATTCAATGTGTGCGGGTACGCGTTGTACCCCTGTGCGCGTTGTACTGCAATGGACCGATCGGTGCCTCCGGCCGGCCCATTGCATTCAATGTGTGCGGGTACGCGTTGTACCCCTGTGCGCGTTGTACTGCAATGGACCGATCGGTGCCTCCGGCCGGCCCATTGCTTTCAATGTGCGGGTACGCGTTGTACCCCTGTGCGCGTTGTACTGCAATGGACCGATCGGTGCCTCCGGCCGGCCCATTGCTTTCAATGTGCGGGTACGCGTTGTACCCCTGTGCGCGTTGTACTGCAATGGACCGATCGGTGCCTCCGGCCGGCCCATTGCATTCAATGTGTGCGGGTACGCGTTGTACCCCTGTGCGCGTTGTACTGCAATGGACCGATCGGTGCCTCCGGCCGGCCCATTGCATTCAATGTGTGCGGGTACGCGTTGTACCCCTGTGCGCGTTGTACTGCAATGGACCGATCGGTGCCTCCGGCCGGCCCATTGCATTCAATGTGTGCGGGTACGCGTTGTACCCCTGTGCGCGTTGTACCTCAATGGACCGATCGGTGCGCACCCATTGACAATGGGCTTGCCTGGCAACGGACGCGTTTTCGAATATTCGAACGAGTCGGTTGCTGGAAAATCAGTTGGTCACCCACAACAATGTTGCAAAATCATGTATGTCATGAAGTTGAAATTTTGAAGGATGCTGTGGGCGTGTTTTGGTGCTGCTATTCCATGGATTGGCCAGATTCAGAAGATGCAAACGACTTGGACCTATCACTTTGGACACAAGGGACAGTATCTGCCTCTCCAGCACATATATATTGCTGCATGTTCCCCTGAGAGCCCACTTGCCTGCACTACATGCTCCAGGACGACATCTGCCACTGCACTGCTGCTGTCTCTGCCCCTCTGGACCCTGCAATGGCACGTACTGTGGAGAGAGCCCCAGCCTTCAGCCTTGAAGAGAACCAGGCCCTGCTGGACAGCCTACTTCCACAGTACAGCAAGCTGTATGGGACACCAGGGGAGCAGGTGAGTGTTCTGTGCACTGCCTTTCTGAATGTGCATTTTGTCTGACTAGCAAGGCTGAGAGTCAGCACACCACTGGCTAGCAGGCTCACTGAGTAGTTGTCACCCCCCATAGTGTGTAGTGACTTGCACTGGACAGGTATGGTGCAGTGACAGTGCTTCTGAACAGGGTTTTACTCCCCATGCTATGATACCATGTAGTGACTTCTGGAAAACTGTCCATGGGCAGCCGTGCACTGCCTGGGTACACCATGTGCCCCTGTGATTGCGACATGTATATGCAACTGTGTCATGCACGGATATGTTGCATGTGTAGTAATGGCCTTATCACTTTGTCATCCTGACAGGCTTCTGCCCATCGGAAGCATGAGATATGGAAGGACATCGTCCGGGCTGTCCGGTCCGTGGGGGTCTACAAGCGCCGGATCCGCAACTGCCAAAAGAGGTGGCAGGACCTTCGGGGCTGGACCCGGAGGATTGCACGGGTCCAGCTGAAGCTGTCGCCTCCTCGCAGGAGGGGCGGAACACGGACCCTGACCCCCCACATGCTCAGGATCCTGGCGGTGGTCTTTCCAGACCTGGATGGGCAGCTGAAGGCCAGAGAGCAGCAAGGAGGGGTGAGTCAAAGACTGCACTGTGTACTCTGTCTAACATGTTATGTGCCCTCCTCGGGCCAGGTTGAACTGCCACAGTACAGCAGTCATGTTGTCCAGGAGCCATGTCCCTCTATTGTGCACTGCCCACTCCTCATCTGATACCCAGGTGTGGCCCTTACATGCAGGGAATTCTGTCACTTAGGACTGTGTCCTTGCAGTTTGCTTGACTCAAGGTGGGAGACAGCATCTGTTTCCCTGACTCTGTGGTGGGCATCATGGGTGGGTCCATTGCTTACACAATGCCTGTATTCTGACATGTATTCAGCGTGTTACTTTGATCTGTGGTCCAATTGCTGAGCTGATCCACCACATGTGGCTGGGGTACCTGGCACACACCCATGCTGCGGGTGGGAACAATGTTTGGGCCCCAGGAGTATGTATATGACGTGTGTCACACATACTTAGCCAGCTGCCTACAGTCCAGGGCTCATCCCTCATTCATGTGGGGCTGGACAGTCATGCCTACTCCAGGCCATACAATACACTCTGTACTCCCACTCCCGTGTATCAGAGGACACATTGTGCACAGTGTTTTGACCCCTCAGGTGTCTGCCTCTGTGTCAGTGTGCTGTGGATTAGTCGCCAGGACTGCTGTGGAGTTTCTTGGTAGGGGCTCAGCATGCCACTGGAGATGTGACCATAGGAGACGATACTTGTGTGACACATAGGTGTCTGATCAGCTGCCCATGCAGACTGGGGCATGTAAATGTGAAGTTCAGGCAGCTGTTCCCCATGCACAGCAGAGTGTGAGGGGCTCAGGTTCAGAGGGTAGTGTCACAGGTCTCCCATATGTCCAATAGGTATGACCTGGACAGATGAGGGTTAAGAGGATGTGTTGTGGGGGGATGTACATGTGCACTTGTGCAGCTCCAGGACTTGCATTCCCCATGACCTACTATTGTGACACAGTGCAGAGTGTTGTTGTCTGGCTGCAAAGTCATACATCACTGAGACAGTGATGTATGACTTTGCAGTCATGCCTCCGCCATGGCATGTGTCTACTGATTGGTGATCCTGCAGGGGAGTGACATGTGCTACATGCACACCATAGTGGCGCTGGCTATCAGGACATGGGTGCATCATGGTGTCTGTCGCTGGAATGCATCACATGCATTTCCTATTTGACTCTGGGCATCCCTTACATCCGTAAACCTGTACTGACTCAGTGGCAAGAGCTGTGATGTGTCCACACCGTGTCCTCTGCACTGTCCAACTACTGTGTACTTGGTGCATGTGTCAACACTGGGGTGTTGCAATCCAACAGACACCAGACAGATGGGTGCAAGGCCATGTGGGATGTGAGTGCCATGCTTGGCATCAGACTGACAATTGACTTCTCCTGTTCAATTAGGGCACTTTTAGCAATGTACAACTAATGATGCCAGGGCTTGCTCTGTAATGTGCTGTGCTCACAGTGGTGTGTGCGTTTGGTGCAGGTGACTGATGTCTGTCTGTTTCCCCATTGTTTGCAGATACATCCACGGCCACGGAAGGGGACAGCTCCACGGACCAGGAGGAGCCGGAGAGCCAGACTGGGTCAGCAGCCGAGGAGTGGTCGGAGGGACCCAGTGGCACGGAGGGCGAGGGGAGCCACACCGAGGAGTCCTCAGCAGCATCCACCTCAGCTGAGGACCAGAGCAACTCGGAGGATGACTCCCTTGTGGAGGCGGGTGTCAGCAGCCACCACACCCCAGCTAGTGTTGCTGTCCCCGCCACCACCAGCACCACCACCGCCCTCCCATCGGCTCCCATTCCCCAGGTCCGTGGAGGCTCCCATGTCCGGGAGCGTGTCTCCTTTGGGCCAGGCACCGCACCCCTGCCCCTGTGTCCCCTGCTGCCCTGAGTGAGGAGTCTGTGTACCTCCTTCGCCAGCTCCATGTAGGGCAGACAGCCATGCTGAGTGTCCTCCATGCGCACACCGCGCTGTTGACTCAGCTGGTGTCGTTCATGGAGGGCATCTCATCGGGCATGTCTGACCTACAGAGGGGCAATAGGTCCATGGACTCCTCCCTGACGGCAGCAGTGTCCCTCCTCAAACGGTCCCTCACCCCTCCTGCCTCTGCTCCATCCACACTCCCCAGCACCTTACCCATCCCAGGCACACACACACTGGCACAGGCACACACCAGCACACACACATCCAGCACACTGACACACACGCCAATGACAAAACGCACACGCACGCACATTCAGGGGACTGAAGCCAGACTCACAGGGGATGGGGCCCTGGAACACACACACGCATCCACATGCACTGCGCAGTCCTCAGTTCCCTCTCCCTCCAAAGCACCCTCCCTTGCCTCACCTGCAACCCCAAAGTCACAGCAGCTCTTCCTCTGTGACCTCGGCCTCTTCCCCACCGATGAAGCTGCTCCAGCATCCCGGGGGAAGAGGAAGCCCACCCACACGGAGCAGAGTGCCCCTCGCCCCCGGACACCCTCCCCCAGGCGCAGACGGACTGAGGCCCCCACCCGCAAGTCCCCCCGGAGTGCTAAGAGCAAGACCCCGCCACCACCCTGCAGCTCAGGCACAAGGTCTCCGTCCTCCATCCCTCAGGCCCCCACTGCACAGGTGCCCCCACCACACCCTGCCCCAGGTTCCCCCACCCACAGATATACCATCCCCAAGATGCTCCGGCCTTCTCCCCCTGCCACTTGCTCTCCCAGCACCACACCCCCCGCTGCGCTTGTCTGTGCCACTGATGTGGTGAGGGTGTCCCCCCCTCTGTCCAACCCACCTTGCCTGTTCCCCATTCTCCTCCCCTGGAGGTAGGCACTGCAGTGGAGTCCACTACCGCCCTGTCTGACTTGGGCACTGCAGTGGCGGACCTGTCCACCCCATCTGCAGGGTCCACTGCAGTTGTGCCGGCACCCACGACATCTGTGTCATGCCCCCCAGTTGTGCCGGCACACACCATGTCAGACACCTCCACTGCAGTTGTCAGTGGCTCTCCTGCACCCACCACCCCTTCCCTGACTCCCCCTGGTGAGCCCTGATCCTGTCCCTGCGGTGCCTGGCCTGCCCCCCGGTTGCCCCTCCTAGTGGATTGTCCCTGGTATTGTGCAGGCATGCGTAGGGTGACATCTGCCAGTGTCACCCTGTTTGAACTTTGACAATGGACTGGCCATTGGCCTTTGCTCTTTTTTCAGGACTTCGTTTGGCCTCAACACATATGCTGAATAAAGCAACTTTCTTTTCTCTAGTGCTCATGCTTCAGATGTACATGTTGTTGGTGCAGCTAACCATGCCCTTGCTGCAGTGATGGTGATATCTGGTCTCATGATTATGAAGTGTTACTGTGCAGGAACCCATGTGGTCCAGGGGGAATGTGTCCTATCATGTGGTGTATCCATGTCATCAATAGCAGCATCTGAGGGTGTCATGTGTTCAGTATTTGGCAATGGGTTTCCTACTTACATTGGCAATTTCATATCTGTGGCTTCCACCCCTGCACATCTGTTGTGCCTGCCATCGTTGCATTTGTCTACTTCCCTGACCGTGTTGCCATCTCCAGTGGACATGCAGGTTTGGGCATCAATGGGGAGGGACTCATCCGTGTAGTCAGTGCAACATTGCTATACAAGTGTGTTGGATCTGTGCTGATGATTCCGTTGGCACATCCATGACCAGGCTGATGTGATGGGAGCCCTCATTTGGTGCTAATTGTTGATTGTGTGACCAAGTGCTCAGCTGACATGATGGGGCCCTACTGAGGCAACATATGGCACAGCTTTCCTCACACAGGAGTGGAGTCCCCTCATGGCAGTGTGTACACGTGTGACATTGCCTGCACCCAAGGTGTGTGTTGTATGTGCATGTCTGTGTGTTCACTTCCATTCATCTGCGCATGCTGTGATCCCTAGTGTTGTACCTGTTTGTGATGCTTGCTGACTTGAGCTATGTTCCCCCAAAGTCTTCTCCCTGTGTTCTCTGTGATGTGGGTGCATGGCACATTACTGGTCATCAGGGTGTCACCCATAGGTGTGTTTGCTGTCAGGGCTGAGTTTGTGTGCAGACGCAGATGGGTCACAGTCAGGTTTCCCCTTGGCACTTGTTGTTTGCCCCTGTCATGTGATTTCCAGTTTGTGTTATCTTTCAGTGATTGTGACATGTTGTGTGTGTGACTGCTGCCACTCCTCAGGGTCAGAGCTGCAATGTTGGAAGTTGTCTATGTGTGTTCGTTGTGGGTGACCTTGGCTTCTTCATTGGTGTGTGACTGTGGCTGGGATCCCATTGGTCGGTGTGGTATTGCCGTCATGTCCATGTACAGCGTAGTGTGCAGTGTGTCAGACATTCAGGAGTCTTGT
Organism: Calotriton arnoldi; assembly: GCA_963921515.1. Lineage (NCBI taxonomy): Eukaryota > Metazoa > Chordata > Amphibia > Caudata > Salamandridae > Calotriton > Calotriton arnoldi. The sequence goes on along the minus strand of CAWUFW010026042.1, from coordinate 24,600 downwards.
TGAGTGGCCATGTGTGATGTGTTTCTACACCTTGGTTCCCACCCACCACCCTGGAATAGTCATGGGTGCATGTGCAATGTCACCAGTGCATGTGTACTTCACTGCTGCACATTGTTGGAGGTCGAGGGGTGTGGTGTTGAGTGTGTGCAGATGAGAGTTGTTGCCCGGCTAGGCCCCTGCCTCCATGTTGGCCTTGGCTTACTGGCCATGCTGATTGATTTGTGCTTGTGTAGGTGTGATGGTAGTTTGTTGCTCAGGACACCTGACTGTGGTTCATAGTGTGAACGACATTTAGCTTTGTCATCACAGTGGTATTTTTATTCAGCCCAGGGTCACCACATTGTGGGGGCCCTGGGGGTGGTGCTGTGGTGTGTCTGTGACTTGCTGTGTCAGTTGTTGTTCCTACGTGCCTGTGTGACATGTGTGTTTTGTGCTCCCTCTCACCTGACAATGCCTGCTTGCCCACATAGGGGATTTGGATCCATGAGTTACCTTAGTGTGGCAGTGTATGCACATCTGTATGATTGGTATTCAGCTCTCCTCATGTGTTGTGTGGTTGCCTGGGGACACTGGCACCCCCACCCCTCACCTGCTGTGTATGATGACAGTGTTGGTCTGCCTGTTTGTGTTTGTGCATCTGCACCACTGCATTGGCATATCTTGGGTGTGCCATTGGCTGTATGTTGTTTGGTGTGTTTCCCCTGCTGTCCCTGGGACTCCTAGGTCATCGGTCAGCACAGTGATCATGGTTTGTGTGTCCCATTGCTGCCATGGTATGGTATCTGTTCACCTCACATCTGCTGTCTCCACAGGGTATCTGCATTTGTGTGCCCATTGGTGCAAATATGTGGTTCTGCATTCTGATGGTCACTTCTGTCATTGTGTCATTGATGACTGTTGACGGTCTCAGCCCCCATGGGTGTTGTTTGTCTGCACATGGCCAAAGGAATGTTTCATTTGCACTGCAGTATTTGGCTCCCCCAATTTATGTTGCAATGGGACACATACACTACTTTGCCACAGATGAGTTTTTGGTTCTGTGAGCAGGAATGATCCATGCAGTTTGGCAGTTGCAGCTCTTTCTTTGTCAACAATTACCTTTTGGTCACTGTGATGATGAGGGTGTAGACCCCATTGCCACAATGGTCAAAATGTGCTTCAGCTATGGACCCCACACTTGCCTTTTGGTCACTGTGATGATGGGGGTTTGGACCCCATTGCCACAATGGTCAAAATGTGCTTCAGCTATGGACCCCACACTTGCCTTTTGGTCACTGTGATGATGGGGGTTTGGACCCCATTGCCACAATGGTCAAAATGTGCTTCAGCTATGGACCCCACACTTACCTTTTGGTCACTGTGATGATGGGGGTTTAGGCCCCATTGCCACAATGGTCATGGGCTGCTTGCATTGTGGGTGCCACACACATATATGTGTGGCACATGTGCTAGGGGGTCACATTGTATGTTGAAAGTCATGTTCGGTGTTGTAGGCATTTGACACAGCCTACACACGCTTGTCATGGTGGTGGGGGGATGTCTTAATCTTGCATTCCCTAGGTTGTGGTGTGCTTGTTGTGTCATGCATTGTCCATCCTATGAGTGGGGGTGGTAGTAGTGGTAGGCATCCAGCCCCCTGGCTAAGGGTGGTAGTAGTGGTAGGCATCCAGCCCCCCTGGCTAAGGGTGGTAGTAGTGGTGGGCATCCTGCCCCCTGGCTAAGGGTGGTAGTAGTGGTAGGCATCCTGCCCCCCTGGCTAAGGGTGGTAGTAGTGGTAGGCATCCTGCCACCCTGGCTAAGGGTGGTAGTAGTGGTAGGCATCCTGCCACCCCTGGGTGAGGGTGGTAGTAGTGGTAGGCATCCAGCCCCCCTGGGTGAGGGTGGTAGTAGTGGTGGGCATCCTGCCCCCTGGCTAAGGGTGGTAGTAGTGGTAGGCATCCAGCCCCCCTGGCTAAGGGTGGTAGTAGTGGTAGGCATCCAGCCGCCCCTGGCTAAGGGTGGTAGTAGTGGTAGGCATCCAGCCCCCCTGGCTAAGGGTGGTAGTAGTGGTGGGCATCCTGCCCCCTGGCTAAGGGTGGTAGTAGTGGTAGGCATCCTGCCCCCTGGCTAAGGGTGGTAGTAGTGGTAGGCATCCTGCCACCCTGGCTAAGGGTGGTAGTAGTGGTAGGCATCCTGCCACCCCTGGGTGAGGGTGGTAGTAGTGGTAGGCATCCAGCCCCCCTGGGTGAGGGTGGTAGTAGTGGTGGGCATCCTGCCCCCCTGGCTAAGGGTGGTAGTAGTGGTAGGCATCCAGCCCCCCTGGCTAAGGGTGGTAGTAGTGGTGGGCATCCTGCCCCCTGGCTAAGGGTGGTAGTAGTGGTAGGCATCCTGCCCCCTGGCTAAGGGTGGTAGTAGTGGTAGGCATCCTGCCACCCTGGCTAAGGGTGGTAGTAGTGGTGGGCATCCTGCCCCCCTGGCTAAGGGTGGTAGTAGTGGTAGGCATCCAGCCCCCCCTGGGTGAGGGTGGTAGTAGTGGTGGGCATCCTGCCCCCTGGCTAAGGGTGGTAGTAGTGGTAGGCATCCAGCCCCCCTGGCTAAGGGTGGTAGTAGTGGTAGGCATCCAGCCGCCCCTGGCTAAGGGTGGTAGTAGTGGTAGGCATCCAGCCCCCCTGGCTAAGGGTGGTAGTAGTGGTGGGCATCCTGCCCCCTGGCTAAGGGTGGTAGTAGTGGTAGGCATCCTGCCCCCCTGGCTAAGGGTGGTAGTAGTGGTAGGCATCCTGCCACCCTGGCTAAGGGTGGTAGTAGTGGTAGGCATCCTGCCACCCCTGGGTGAGGGTGGTAGTAGTGGTAGGCATCCAGCCCCCCTGGGTGAGGGTGGTAGTAGTGGTGGGCATCCTGCCCCCTGGCTAAGGGTGGTAGTAGTGGTAGGCATCCAGCCCCCCTGGCTAAGGGTGGTAGTAGTGGTGGGCATCCTGCCCCCTGGCTAAGGGTGGTAGTAGTGGTAGGCATCCTGCCCCCCTGGCTAAGGGTGGTAGTAGTGGTAGGCATCCTGCCACCCTGGCTAAGGGTGGTAGTAGTGGTAGGCATCCTGCCACCCCTGGGTGAGGGTGGTAGTAGTGGTAGGCATCCTGCCCCCTGGCTAAGGGTGGTAGTAGTGGTAGGCATCCAGCCCCCCTGGGTGAGGGTGGTAGTAGTGGTAGGCATCCTGCCCCCTGGCTAAGGGTGGTAGTAGTGGTAGGCATCCTGCCACCCTGGCTAAGGGTGGTAGTAGTGGTAGGCATCCAGCCCCCCCTGGCTAAGGGTGGTAGTAGTGGTAGGCATCCAGCCCCCCCTGGGTGAGGGTGGTAGTAGTGGTGGGCATCCTGCCCCCCTGGCTAAGGGTGGTAGTAGTGGTAGGCATCCAGCCCCCCCTGGCTAAGGGTGGTAGTAGTGGTAGGCATCCAGCCGCCCCTGGCTAAGGGTGGTAGTAGTGGTAGGCATCCAGCCCCCCCTGGCTAAGGGTGGTAGTAGTGGTGGGCATCCTGCCCCCCTGGCTAAGGGTGGTAGTAGTGGTAGGCATCCTGCCCCCTGGCTAAGGGTGGTAGTAGTGGTAGGCATCCTGCCACCCTGGCTAAGGGTGGTAGTAGTGGTAGGCATCCTGCCACCCCTGGGTGAGGGTGGTAGTAGTGGTAGGCATCCAGCCCCCCTGGGTGAGGGTGGTAGTAGTGGTGGGCATCCTGCCCCCTGGCTAAGGGTGGTAGTAGTGGTAGGCATCCAGCCCCCCTGGCTAAGGGTGGTAGTAGTGGTGGGCATCCTGCCCCCTGGCTAAGGGTGGTAGTAGTGGTAGGCATCCTGCCACCCTGGCTAAGGGTGGTAGTAGTGGTAGGCATCCTGCCACCCTGGCTAAGGGTGGTAGTAGTGGTAGGCATCCTGCCCCCCGTGGGTGAGGGTGGTAGTAGTGGTGGGCATCCTGCCCCCTGGCTAAGGGTGGTAGTAGTGGTAGGCATCCAGCCCCCCTGGGTTGGGGTGGTAGTAGTGGTAGGCATCCTGCCCCCTGGCTAAGGGTGGTAGTAGTGGTAGGCATCCTGCCCCCTGGCTAAGGGTGGTAGTAGTGGTAGGCATCCTGCCACCCTGGCTAAGGGTGGTAGTAGTGGTAGGCATCCTGCCCCCCTGGCTAAGGGTGGTAGTAGTGGTAGGCATCCTGCCCCCCTGGGTGAGGGTGGTAGTAGTTGTGGGCATCCTGCCCCCTGGCTAAGGGTGGTAGTAGTGGTAGGCATCCAGCCCCCCTGGGTTGGGGTGGTAGTAGTGGTAGGCATCCAGCCCCCCTGGCTAAGGGTGGTAGTAGTGGTAGGCATCCTGCCCCCCTGGGTGAGGGTGGTAGTAGTGGTAGGCATCCAGCCCCCTGGCTAAGGGTGGTAGTAGTGGTAGGCATCCTGCCCCCCTGGGTGAGGGTGGTAGTAGTGGTAGGCATCCTGCCCCCCTGGGTGAGGGTGGTAGTAGTGGTAGGCATCCAGCCCCCCTGGGTGAGGGTGGTAGTAGTGGTGGGCATCCTGCCCCCCTGGCTAAGGGTGGTAGTAGTGGTAGGCATCCAGCCCCCCTGGCTAAGGGTGGTAGTAGTGGTAGGCATCCAGCCGCCCCTGGGTTGGGGTGGTAGTAGTGGTAGGCATCCTGCCCCCCTGGCTAAGGGTGGTAGTAGTGGTAGGCATCCTGCCACCCTGGCTAAGGGTGGTAGTAGTGGTAGGCATCCTGCCCCCCTGGGTGAGGGTGGTAGTAGTTGTGGGCATCCTGCCCCCTGGCTAAGGGTGGTAGTAGTGGTAGGCATCCTGCCACCCTGGCTAAGGGTGGTAGTAGTGGTAGGCATCCAGCCCCCCTGGGTGAGGGTGGTAGTAGTGGTAGGCATCCAGCCCCCCTGGGTTGGGGTGGTAGTAGTGGTAGGCATCCAGCCCCCCTGGCTAAGGGTGGTAGTAGTGGTAGGCATCCTGCCCCCCTGGGTGAGGGTGGTAGTAGTGGTAGGCATCCAGCCCCCCTGGCTAAGGGTGGTAGTAGTGGTAGGCATCCTGCCCCCCTGGGTGAGGGTGGTAGTAGTGGTAGGCATCCTGCCCCCCTGGGTGAGGGTGGTAGTAGTGGTAGGCATCCAGCCCCCCTGGGTGAGGGTGGTAGTAGTGGTGGGCATCCTGCCCCCTGGCTAAGGGTGGTAGTAGTGGTAGGCATCCAGCCCCCCTGGCTAAGGGTGGTAGTAGTGGTAGGCATCCAGCCGCCCCTGGGTTGGGGTGGTAGTAGTGGTAGGCATCCTGCCCCCCTGGCTAAGGGTGGTAGTAGTGGTAGGCATCCTGCCACCCTGGCTAAGGGTGGTAGTAGTGGTAGGCATCCTGCCCCCCTGGGTGAGGGTGGTAGTAGTTGTGGGCATCCTGCCCCCTGGCTAAGGGTGGTAGTAGTGGTAGGCATCCTGCCACCCTGGCTAAGGGTGGTAGTAGTGGTAGGCATCCTGCCCCCCTGGGTGAGGGTGGTAGTAGTTGTGGGCATCCTGCCCCCTGGCTAAGGGTGGTAGTAGTGGTAGGCATCCAGCCCCCCTGGGTTGGGGTGGTAGTAGTGGTAGGCATCCTGCCCCCCTGGCTAAGGGTGGTAGTAGTGGTAGGCATCCTGCCCCCTGGCTAAGGGTGGTAGTAGTGGTAGGCATCCTGCCACCCTGGCTAAGGGTGGTAGTAGTGGTAGGCATCCTGCCCCCCTGGGTGAGGGTGGTAGTAGTGGTGGGCATCCTGCCCCCTGGCTAAGGGTGGTAGTAGTGGTAGGCATCCTGCCCCCTGGCTAAGGGTGGTAGTAGTGGTAGGCATCCTGCCACCCTGGCTAAGGGTGGTAGTAGTGGTAGGCATCCAGCCCCCCTGGGTGAGGGTGGTAGTAGTGGTGGGCATCCTGCCCCCTGGCTAAGGGTGGTAGTAGTGGTAGGCATCCAGCCCCCTGGCTAAGGGTGGTAGTAGTGGTAGGCATCCTGCCCCCCTGGGTGAGGGTGGTAGTAGTTGTGGGCATCCTGCCCCCTGGCTAAGGGTGGTAGTAGTGGTAGGCATCCAGCCCCCCTGGGTGAGGGTGGTAGTAGTGGTAGGCATCCTGCCACCCCTGGGTGAGGGTGGTAGTAGTGGTAGGCATCCAGCCCCCCTGGGTGAGGGTGGTAGTAGTGGTGGGCATCCTGCCCCCTGGCTAAGGGTGGTAGTAGTGGTAGGCATCCAGCCCCCCTGGCTAAGGGTGGTAGTAGTAGTGGTAGGCATCCAGCCCCCCTGGCTAAGGGTGGTAGTAGTGGTAGGCATCCAGCCCCCCTGGCTAAGGGTGGTAGTAGTGGTAGGCATCCAGCCCCCCTGGCTAAGGGTGGTAGTAGTGGTAGGCATCCAGCCCCCCTGGCTAAGGGTGGTAGTAGTGGTAGGCATCCAGCCCCCCTGGGTAGGGGTGGTGGTGCGCATTCAGGCCCCTGTGTGCATATGTGGCATTGGTGATGGGCATCCCGCCCCTATGGTGCTGCTGTTGCTGGTGTAAGTATATTCAGAATCCCCGTGTGTGTGTGTGATGTGTCGTGTACGTGTTGTATGTGTTTTGTGGTTGGTGTCTGACTTACCTTCTGCGCCGTACGCGTCCGTGCCTGTTCCGGTAGTAGATGTAGAATATTGGTATGATCGGGACGAAGGGATTCATGGTTGGTTCGTGTCGTTCGTCCTTCTCGTTGCTTCGCGTCGTCCTCGTCGCTTGGCTTCGTCCTCGTCGCTTCGCTTCGTCCTCGTCGCTTCGCGTCGTCCTCGTCTGTGCTGTGTTCGTCTCGTAGCCGTGGATCGTGTTGTGGCGCGATTCGGAGCTTATGTGCGCCTCTCCCGGATGCTTTGACGTGCCGTGCGTAGCGACGGGTTCGGCGCGTACGGAAAGCGCATCGTACTTGTCCGGCCGGACGGGGCTGCATTTTCCCTTCCGTGCGACTCGATTCGGCGTTTCCGGATTCGCCTCGGTCGGAGAACAGGACCTGGTTTGGGTGAGTACGGCTCGGCCGGAATTTTTGCTGTTGTGCGCATCGTACTTGCTCGTTCGGTGTGCTGTACGGATCGGTCGGGAAACTGGCTTTCGCATGGCTTTTTTCCCGACCGAATGGTATTGGGTGCGCCTCCGACCGAGATCGGAATCGGCCCCTAAAAAGGTGGCACATATATTTTACTAGCTTAACTACATACACCGCAAAATGTCTCCATGTGCTTATATATGAATATGTTTTATTTTGTTTTCGAAGGAGGGCTTGAAGGAATCTAGACGACCTGCCCTCACCTTTCATCATGAAGGTTTCTTTTGGAGATGTTGGTTCAACGGAGATGACTACCAGAAAACTGTATGGAACTTTTGGTTCAGTGAGTATCAATTCTACATGTTCTTTTCTTGTCATTTTTGGTTAGGGGCATTAAACATCTGTGTTAGTGGATGACGACAAGAAGTTGTGTTGGGTAGTTAACCAGGTGAAATAAGTGTTGTGCCACAGTTTGATTTATTATTGGGTGAAGATATGCTCTCTGAAAGTGAATGACATTTGCAAATTAGTTTAAAAGCAGATAACATTAGAAAATTAACCATATAACACAAGGGCCAATTGTAGATAGCCTTTAGTTGAAAATAGACCAGATGTTGATGCCAAAGCAAATGAGAGTGGCAATTGTTAATGCCAAATTTCCAAGATCAACAAGTGTGAATCAAAGGTGCACCCCTGGTTATGGGCTTTCTTAAGATTAAGTAATATGTACAATTTAACAGATAAAATAATGTATTAATGCGTTGTGGCATAAAATCAAACAGAAGGTAATGGAAGGTAGTGGAAAAGACCTGGATTGCACTGCTGTTCTGTTTCAGCAACTAGTTTATCTTTCACTACCACAAGTCATGTCGTTGTCCATATTGCATTGATTCACTGCAACTGTTGTGTTGTTGCTGTAGGACTGGTTCTGAGAAGGAGCTTGTGACAGGAAGGAGTTAGTGGTATCTTGTGCATGATGCGCAACCTGAGGGGTTGGGGCAAGGCTCATGGAGAGCAACACCAAGTAATGCATTTGAAAAACAGCTAAACAGTGTCAAAATAGCTGCACTCTCTGTGCTGTGCTGAGCAGTTTTTTCAAGAATAACACTGAGTTTTATTTAACTTTCATATGGAGTTATGTTACAAAAATAGCTAGACGTATCTGCTAATGACTGTTGGATTGTGGTTGGGTGTTTAGACAAAATATCAAGTTCAAAATATCATGTAGGCAAAATATCATACCAAGCATATCAAAGACAAGAATATTGTGAAGTTAAGTTTCTATGGGAAGCAAAGTTTTACTATACCTAACTCTACATATATGTTGTATGACTATATATATAACTTCAAGGTACATAAAAGTGGAGTTAAGAATAGTAAATCTATACTCACCTATTTGCACTTACATTCTCAATATTTGATCCTGCTAAAAAGAATTGAATTGTCGCTGGTTTTGCCTCTTACTTTTGTATCCCGCCATATAATCTACATAACCAATAGTTTAAGAGAGCTAACATAGAAACATTAGAGTATTTGAAGCTCCTTCAATAGAGATGATCAGAGACGTTCTTAAGAGAGGGGTATTCTCTCTTTCTGCACTGAGTACACATGAACGCATGCACACCCTCATACAGTTTGTCCTTCTCCTGGAAATAACCATACTTAAATTAAAAATTCCAGAGTGGAAAGTATTGGTGATTTTTTTTTTCAGTCAGGAAGGGATGAATCGCAAAATATCTTTGACTAACAGATGGTTAGTTCATGCAGTTATGGGAAAGTCATCCATGTTGCCCTGAACACTCCCTCATTTTTTGACTGATGCTGGTGGTTAGTGACTCCGAAAGTGCCCTGTGCTCTGCTAACCAAGCCCAAGGCCATTGCCCTATCATGTAAAGGCATATACTGATTGGCATAATTCTAATTGGTAAAGACAGCCTACCTGTAAGTCCCTAGTATATGGTAGGGCATTTGGATGTAGAGACCCCAGTGGCCTTAATGCACTTGAGTGTGCACTGCTGTGGTGTCTGATGTCATTTTAAAGCCAGACCTGCCTTGCATACGGCCTCAGGTCGAAGGGAAGAAATGGTGCTGCTCTCCCTAGACCTAGAAAAGGCATTTGATACAGTGGAATGGGCCTTTCTTATGGCAGTACTGAGGAGCATGGGGTTTGTCCCAATATTAGGGCCTGTATTCGGCTCCTATATACAGAGCACTCGATCCGCGTCTGGGTGGGAGGGCAGCTATCAGAGTCCTGACAGGTGGGGAGGGGCACCCGTCAGGGATGCCCCCTCTCACCATTACTGCTCGCCCTGGCGATCGAGCCCCTCACACAAATGTTACACGCGGAAATGGCCCCATGGGGCATTCAAATAGGGAACAAAAATCAAGTAATTTCACTTTATGGGGACGACGCGTTAGTGTATGTCTGTGAGCCCGGAGAGTCCGTCCCAGTGTTAATGAGGCATTTGGGTGATTTCAGCGATGTCTTGGGACTGAAACTGAACATTCATAAGTCCCTGCTGTTCCCCCTTGGGAGTTTGGTTGGGAACCAGCTGCATGAGTTGCCAGATGTGGGCCTGAGATGGGAAGTGGAAGGGTTCCGATATCTGGGAATTTGGGTCACCCAAAAATGTCGACAGGGTGCTGTCCGGCTTGGAGGCATCTGTCTCCTTCTGGAATCGACTTCCCCTCTCCTTAGTGGGAAGTGTAGAGATAGCATAAATTGTCTTCCTCCCGAGATGCCTGTACTTGGTGCAGAAATCTTTGTTCCCACTGCAGGATCGCTTTTTTCGGCTCTTGGATAGCCTATTGGTGATGCTTTTATTGGCGGGTAAGCGTAGCAGAGTGGCGCTTGCCACATTGAAGCGAGATATGGAGGACGAGGGGCTGGATGTCCCGGATACTCAATCCTACTATTATGCTGCTCATCTGCAGCACACAGCCCTCTGGCTGGCAGAATCTGACAACTGGGAGAAACGGCTTCTGGGAGATGACTTGGGTCGGGACACCCTGCTTCAACTACTGAAGAGGGGGGGAGATCAGGGGTCCAGATGCCCTACTTCATTGCTTACACAGCAGGGATTTGGGAGAGGGTGGTCTGGAGGGTACTCCGCAGGGCTCCCTTTAGCAGGGAACTGAATCTGTGGGATTTGGCAGCATTCAGAAATATTGACTCCACCATGTCAATGGAGCCGTGGCGGGAAGGGGGTGCATGGTGGCGGGTGACCTCTACCGTGGGGACACCTTCATCTCGTTCCCGGATGCACAGGACACTTTTAGAGTGGGACCGGCCCATTCCCTGCATTATGCCAAGTTGGATAGTGTAGCTAAAGATCTCTGGGTGGAATTTCCGGCAGCCCCGAGTTCATCGGAGGTCCTTGAGGGGCTTACAGGATGGGGGAAGGGCACCACCTCATCAACCATTTCTACAAAGCCCTCAGGAAAGATATGCAGAAGCAGCAGTACCCTGCACTTGGGGCATGGGAGGACGACCTGGGGATGCCAATCTCTGACAAGGACAGGGAGCTGGCATTGAACCTCATTCGTACTGTATCCTGTAATAATCATTTCAAGTTACTACATTTCTACTTTGTACACCGCACCTATGTCACCCCACAAAGTATTAGTAGAATAGACCCCACGAGGGACGCTGCCTGTCCGAGATGCAAAAGGGTGGTCACTATCTTCCTGCACTTTGCCTGGGAATGTTCTTCAGTCCAGTTCTATTGGGCACTGGTGGTACTCTCAATAGAGGCAGCCACGAGCATTTGCATCCTGTAGACTCCACTTGTATTCCTGCTAGGAGTGGTGGTGCACCCTAGAGGGTGCAAGACTTCTTACAGACTGGCTGAACTGGCTCTCCTATTGGCTAAGAGGTGGATGGTCATCGGGTGGATGGGTGCGCGGGATACACTGCTGACCAGCTGGCTAAAAGAATTGATGGAATGGGGGGCTGCATATGCACATGGCACGCAGTGACAATAGGGCACCCGTGGCCATTTTAATGTGGGTGCAACTGCTGGGTCTGTTTAAGGAGGATGACGGCCAACCCATTGGAGTTGACCCGGGTGGGGGGGACTGAGAGGATGGGGAGCATCTTGTTCCTGGCAACTTCCACAGCGACTGAGTGAGCAATAATATGTGACTGTATGGCTCAAAGCTTGATGCCTTGGTCTTATTTTTATACTGCTTTGGGATACCTTTGGATCCATGTGTCATTCTTGTTTGTAATCTGAATCTGGTAGATCTTCACATGTTTTAATGTCTGTCCGCTAAAAATACCCTTCCGGTTATGCCAAATGCACTGTCTGTTCATTGTTACTGGAAAATCAATAAAATACAGTTTATTTTTTAAAAAAGTCTAAGTTTGGATTGGAGCTAGCTAGACATATTAATCAAATAATCTAATTAATAGTTACATTAAACCCAAAAACTTGCCAAGGTTGGATTGAATATAACTATTACAGGAAAGTAGTTTTAGAACTTACTAACCTGAACTTACCTAAAGCAGCTCTGTAGCAGCCTCTTCTGATCAGTCAGCCTATGACAGCCTGAGCCAAGCTGCTCCTTGAGTAAGTATGAAGAGGCCTGAGGTTGCAATAATACAGCTATTTGGTGGGAGGAGAACCCTTTCCTGGAGAAGCCAGGGAGAGGAAGGGGGCCGGGTAGATAAGCTGGACTTCAACGCCAGAGGCCTCTGCAGAAAACAGATGTCACAGGACCCGGGCCACCCCCATTTCTTTGACCTCTAGCCAGAGGGTGCCTCCTTAATTAGACTGGGAGACAGGCTAGATGGGGAGTGTGGTCAGTTGTTAGCCACACCTCTGGGTTGGGTTACACAGACACACATTCCAATGAGAGATTTTTTTCATTTTGATTTTTTGAAGAATGTTGTATTCTGAGCTAGCGGTTTGGCACACTTCACAGGAAGTAGTTATACTAGGGGAAGGTAGCTTAGTTGCTATGGTTAGGGTGCCTCCTCCCTCAAGCCCAGCAATGAAGGAGAAATAAGGCAGTTCTGCAGAGCTCATTAGCTCACTACCTGGAAAAGAAGAAGAGAAGGACTGCCCTGCTGAACCCTTGGACTGTACCAAAGAAATATCTGCACTCTGATGGACTGCACCTGCTGCACTCACAAGGCTCCACAAAGAAAAGACTGTGACTGACTCGAAAAGAAAAGGAGTAGACTCCCTGATCAACAGAATTGAAAAAGTCACATGCAAGCCAAAAAAGGGATACCACAAATGAGCAGTTGCAACTGGATATGCCCTGGCCTGCACAAGTGCATTGTGGGAGATTGAGTCCTGACCCCCAAGTGGCAACACAGAGCCTCTGAACCCTTGGCCAGGGCTAGAGGACACTTATCTTCCCAAAGGAACCAAGAAACAACAAGATCTATGTTGTAATTTATCCTATGTCATCTTTGTTATTGTTCCACTGTTTCTGTGGTTACTGGGAGAGCAGGACGTTCTACTCCCGGCAGTTGGCCTTGAGCTGGCGCGGAGAGAGGTCATGCTCGCCCACAAAGCTTAATAAAGTCATCCACTTTTAAAGTCTATGAGCCCTAGTGCTTTGTATTCACCACATATTTTGGCAGCGACTTGCCGGCTCAGGGACGAGGTCGAGGTCGGAGCGTGAACTTCATTGTCCTGAGAAAGTAAAAAGGACAACGAACCCAAGAAGGAAAGTGGAGAGAGACGGTTGGCATCCACGTAGATTACAGAGAGTCTGGCTGCGGCTTTGTGGTGAGTCAAGCAAAGCGTAGAGCAGCGGACAAATTCAGTGAAAAGTTAACGTGAAGGAGTTAGAAGCGTAACTGGAAGTTTAAAGTTATGCGCGTAATGCAGCATGAAGAAGGTGTAAGCCTGTTGAAGTGAGGCAGCGACGTTGAGGGATAAAGCGCAAAAGTGAAAGTGAAGTATCAGGAGTGAGGAGAAGCGTGTTGCTGCTAATCACTCTTAGTTGTCTAGCAAGTGCAGCCCTCTGGAGACGGATTAGTGCTATTACAACCCATTTGATACTTTAATGGAAAGACCATTTGGCAACACATGCTGTATCAGAGAGTCTGTGAAAGGAATGTCTTATTTCGAAGCTGAAATAGACTAAGAAGATAAATGTGCTGTTTGTGTTAAAAGAGGTTCAAATTGGAAAGGCAAATTACATTTTGTGATTAGGGGTACATTTTGGGGTTTGAGTGAAAGTGAAGCAGCGTAAGAGAATTAACTATGAATTCAAGGGCAATAGCACCTCCACCACCATTTTTGTCACAAACAGGTGATCCACCTATTGAGTTTGAAGAGTGGATGGACATTTTTGAGAATTATTTGGAGGCATTAGATGGACAAGCATTCAGGCCAAACAAAAAAAAAGCTCTGCTACTTAATGCTCTAGGGCAAGAAGGGCAACATATTTTCAGATACCTTCCAGCACTAGAGGGTCTTCAAGATTTGGATGTGTATGAGGAATGCAGGAAGAAATTAGAGATAAGATTTGTTAAAGAAAGGAATGTAGTGATGAGGAGGCACAAATTTTATACACAGCCTCAGCGTAGTGGTGAGTCTGTGGATGAATTTGTTACAAGGTTGAGGGAATTGTCAATGAGGTGTCAATTTGGACAGATGGCAGAGGAAATGACACAGGACCAATTAATAGTGCAATGTAAGAGTTGCAAAATGCAAGAGAGGCTGTGGGCAGCTAAGAATCCCACTCTTAAGGAGGCTATAGCTATAGCGAAGATAGTTGAAGAGTCTGAGTATTGCATGAAAGAGATGGAGAAGAGGGAGTCAAGAGTTGATGTGGTGGAAGTTGAGTCAAAAAATAAAGAAATTGGGGCAGTTGGTAAGAGTGTCCCTATAGTAAGTAAGCCTAATACTATCTTCCAAGGGAAAAAAACAAGTGGTAGGATGTGTGGGAGGTGTGGCAGTCTCAATCACTCCAGTGATGCAAAAAACTGCTTTGCAATTGGGAAGGATTGCAGGAAGTGCGGGCGAAGTGGTCACTTTGCACATATGTGTCGTGGTGGAGGGAGAGGCAGAGTGTCTTCTGTTGTGGAACAAGCTACTGGTAGGGGTGCGTGTGTAGTGGCTGATAGACTTTTGTACGTCGAAGGAAGTGAAGAATGTCAAAAAAGAAAGAACAGACCAACAGCGGAATTTGAGATAAATGGAAAATGTGTTTCTTTAATGGTAGATTCAGGGTCGCTTTACACAATAATTCCCTAAGTTATGTTTTGTAAGGAGTGGCCAGATGGTGTTTTGTTGCCAAAAGACATCAATCCGGGAGGATACCAAGGAGAGACCATTGAGATACTGGGTTACATGGACTCTGTAATCACTTTTGGAGGAAGAATTGTCACTGGTAAGGTGTATGTGGCGGAATCTGGCCCACCTATACTAGGGTGGGTACATCAATATGACCTTCATATAGTGATTAACCCACATGCACCCAATCAGGTCATGGTTGTGGAGAATTTGAATTTAGAAGATATTGTAAAGAGCGCAGAAGGAGTGTTTCATAACAAAATGGGACAGTTGAGGGGTTATCTGCATAAGATAGAACTTAAAGAAAATGCTGTACCAATTCAGCATAAGGTGAGAAAGGTACCCATAATGATTAAAGAGGATGTGAAGAAGTTACTGGATGAAATGTTAGAGAATGGTGTAATTGAACCTGTGGAAGTGTCAAGTTGGATTTCTCCAGTGGTTATTACTCGAAAGGCTGATGGTAAGCTTAGGTTTTGTGTTGATTTAAGAGGCCTCAATCAGAGCGTCATTTCAGACAATTTTCCCCTTCCCAATATTAATGAATTAGTGTCGACGCTCAAGGGGGCTAAGTTCTTCACGAAGTTGGACCTAAAACATGCTTACCACCAGATAAAGTTGCACAGTGATTCAAAACCTTTGACAGCATTTATTACCACGAAAGGCACATTCCAATTTACCAGAATGCCGTTCGGACTATGTTTAGCGGCAAGTGTCTTTCAGAGAGTAATGTCTGATGTGCTTAAGGGCATAAGGAATGTTATATTCTTCCAAGATGATATTCTTGTGTATGGTGACACCGAGGAGAATCACAACTTGGCATTGAAGCATGTTCTGAACAGAATTTTGGAGGCGGGACTAACATTGAGGAGAGAGAAATGTGTCTTTTTTGCAGAGGAAGTCAAATATTTGGGTCATACACTGTTGGCTGATGGAATCAGACCTAAGGAGGACTTGTTGAGGGCCATTAGAATGGCACCTTCACCTCAGGACAGAGATCAACTGAGGTCTTTCTTGGGTCTGATAGAGTTCTATGCGAAATGTGTAAAGAACTTTGCATCAAAAACAGAAGATATGAAGATTTTACTGAGGAAGGGGGTGAAGTTTATTTGGTCACCTATTCAGGAAAGTTGCTTTAAAAACATCAAGAAGGACATATGTGAGTCGGAAATTTTCATTCCCTTTGATGTAAGGTGCAAGTCAATAATTACTGTGGATGCAAGTGCATGTGGGTTGGGAGCCATCCTCAGCCAGATTCAGGCAGCAGGAGAGCGGACTGTGGCGTTTGCATCACGCACCTTGACACCTACTGAACGTCGCTATTCAGTGATCGAAAGGGAGGCGTTGCCAGCTGCGTGAGGCATGGAACATTTTAGAATGTATGTGTGGGGCAGTCAGGTGATTTTGAGAACGGACCACAAACCTTTAATGAAAATCCTGTCACCAGGTGGTGCAGGTAAAGGTTCGGCAAGACTGGCGAGACTAGCTGCCAGATTACAGGAGTACAATTTTACTCTGGAGTTTATTTCTGGATGGAAGAACGTACAAGCTGACTGTCTCTCACGTTTACCTTTGGATTGGGAGAGTGTGGACAGTGATGCTGTGAGGAGATATGATAGTGAAGGGGCCGTGGCATATGTGAGTGATGTTGTACAGTGGTCTTCGGGGGCTGTGAGTGAACAGGAGTGGAAGGTTGCCATGTTACAGGATGATGTGTTGAAAGGAGTTTCTGATCTGGTTATTAAAGGGGCACGTAGGGAGAGTACCTTGCCCTTATCTCTGAGACCATATGTAAAAGTGTTGGATGAGTTGTCATTGGTTGATGGTGTTTTGTTCCGTGGAGAAAAGATTGTTCCACCCATTGGTGTGCGGAGGAAATTGTTGGTTATTGCTCATGAAGGACATTTGGGGCAGACAATGACGAAAAAGAGAATCAGAGCGGATTTCTGGTGGCCAGGGATGGATGAGGAGGTGGTTCAATGGTTGGAGAGGTGTACTGTGTGCATTGAATGTGAGAAGAGACTGAAAGTCGGCTCACAGAGTGATTTTGGGAGTAAACATGATCCTTGTCAGGCGTGGAACACAGTTTGTGGGGATTTTATTGGTCTATTTGAGGGCCTAAAGCATGGCAAAAAGGTTGCTTTTGTGATGCTGGATGTGCATTCAAGGTGGTTGGTTGTCAAGTTCATGGCAGAGATAAGCACATCCTCCACTATTGATATTCTCTCGGAAATTTTTATGGAGGAAGGGTATCCTATGTGCCTGATCACAGACAATGGGACGCAGTTAGTTTCTCGAGAAATGAGAGGGTTTTTGGGGGTGTGCGGAGTGCAGCATTCCCGCACAGCTCTTTACAATCGGCAGGCTAATGGTATTGTAGAGAGGGCTAACAGGATGGTGAAAGGTGCTATTCAGTTGGCTATAGTGAATTGTTTGAGTGTGGAGAGGATTGTGTCGGATCTGGTATGGGCGTATCGCACTACAGTGAACAATGCTGTGAAAACTTCTCCATTCAAATTGATGCGAGGAAGAGAGCCCAAAACAAGGTTGACTCCGTTTTGGTTGAGGAACCTGTTGAAGGGGATGGGAGCCTAGTAGTGTTGAAGGAGCGAAGAGTGAAGATTTCCCTGCTTATGGAAGTACGAGTGGGCGCGACAAGATCATGCCTGGTGATTGGGTGAAGATAGGATCTGGCAGGATTGTCAGAGAGTTGAACAAATTTAGGGGACCATTTCAAGTTCGAAATGTCTTCAAGCAATACTTGGTTCTCAAGAATGGTCAGAAATGGAATTTAAGGAGGGTGGCAAAGTTTGGAAAAAAGGAAAGTGTGGGGGACCACGCTGGAAGTGAGTGTGAGAGTTTCTCATTGGAGGAGGTGAGATGTGAAAACAGGGATCATGGGTCTTCATCTTCAAGTGCAAGGAGTGAGCCTGTGCCCACTGGGCCTGAACATTCGACATCAGTGGAGGTTTCACCTTCTGTTTCTCTTCCTCCAGCTTTATCTCGGGATGAGGGGTCCGGGAGAGAACAGAGAATTAAGGGTCCTCCAATGTACTTAAAAGACTATGTGGTGTAGCCTTTGTTGTTTTTCTTTGTTTATGTCTAGGAAAGGTGAAAGGAGGAAGATATGTTGTAACCTTGTGCTTCAACTCTTTTATTTATGGTAATTTATCCTATGTCATCTTTGTTATTGTTCCACTGTTTCTGTGGTTATTGGGAGAGCAGGACGTTCTACTCCCTGCAGTTGGCCTTGAGCTGGCGCGGAGAGAGGTCACGCTCGACCACAAAGCTTAATAAAGTCATCCACTTTTAAAGTCTATGAGCCCTAGTGCTTTGTATTCACCACAATCTGCAAACTTGAAACCTTTCTGCAACGTTTTGCAGAAAAGCTCCAAGATAAGATGGGTCTGACATCGAGAGTGAAGCTGCCGAGGTTGACAAGCCAGTTTTACTGACCACACAGGTTCATCCTGCTAAAAAGCTCCAGGAGAACCAGAAAAGGTTGTAAGTCCGAAGGTAAAGGAGAAGACCGGGACCTCCCTGGAGAAACAAGCCACCATTGAGTTGCAGCTGACTTCCCTTTGTCCATGGTTCTCCTCACCATCAACGCCGAGCATTTAACTCCCGCCTTTCCGCTGAGCTGCAGCAGCCGCTGTTGTAGACTCGAACTTCATATCCAACTAGCCTGAGAACCCGCCAAAGAGCCCATTGACGATACAAAAGACTCAAGAAAATTTCTAAGTTGAAGGTAAAACATTTACTGGGAGCAAATCTGCAACCTAGCTGGCCCGCAGTCCATTGCGGTCAGCCTGAAACTTTGACTTTGTCCCAGTAGCATGCTCCTTCGTGGTTGTGGAGGGTGCTTTAAGCTTCTGGATACTATAAACTAAATTTTTTTATTTAATCTTTAGAAATTCATACTTCCGGTTACCTACATTGGATTTTCGTCATTTTGATGTCATTGTAAAGATACAAATATTTCCTATTATTATAAATTAGTGTTGTATTTTTGTGTTGTGTTGTTCAGTTATTTACTGTGTTGGTGGTATTAAATGCTTTACACATGCCTACCTCCTAAGTTAAGCCTGACAGCTTGTTTGCCAAGCTACCAAAGTTTGAGCAGTGTTAGAAATGTGATTCCTGGTTGGCTGAGGTATGAACCCAGGCCAGGCAGGAACCACTACTCTAGGGTAAGCTACATGCACCCTAAAAGATAAACTGTGCTCACCCTCTAGTAGCTTGGCACAAAGCAGTCAGGCTTATCTAAAGAGGCAATGTATAAAGTATTTGTGTAACACACACAGTAACACAATGAATACTTCACAAAACAATTCTACACTGGTTTAGGAAAATAGAGAACATTTATCTGAGCAAAATAAGACCAAAACAATAAACATACAATCAGTAAAAGTTAAGATATGAATTTTTAAAGATCAAATGCAAATAACAATGCTTAGAAGTCAGAAGCGGTCAAAAGGTTACTTGAGGTTGTGAGGGAGTGGTGCAAAACCAAAGTTCAGGCCGACCGCAAAAGAGGGCAGGCTGGCTAAAAGACCCACACAGGGCCCGCTTAGAAAGTACCTTGGATGGAGCAAAGCATCGACGCTGAGGGCACAATGTGTCAATCTTTTCCACACAATTAGGTCGTTGTGTCATCGAGCTTCACTGAGATGAAGGCAATGCATCGTCGTAGAGCCGCGCAGAGTGTCGTTGTTGGGCCGCGCAAGTTGTAAAACCATTGTTGTCGAAAAGCCACTGTGTCGGTGTCGAAGGGTGATGCGTCCATTCCGACCGGCACATGTTTGACAATGCATTGGTTTTGTAGCAGAACAGCTGCAGAACCCACTTCTGAGGCCCAGAACTTGGAGAGGACACCTTAGGCAGGGTAGGATTCACAGAAGGCAGACTCCAGCTGCACGAGCAGAATTTAAGGAAGTCTTTTGTGTCTCTGAGACTTCAGAAAACAGGATGCAAGCCAGCAAGCACTTGGAGAGCACTTGGGCGGAAGGCAGAGTCCAGCTATCCTTCAGCAGAGTCAGGGAGCAGCAGGCAGCAGGGCAACAAGCAGAAAAGCAGTCCTTCCAGAAAAGCAGTCCAGTTGAGTCCTTTAAGCAACACAGCAGTCATTCTGACAGACGATTCAAGATCCAGAAGTGTCTGATTTTTGGGGGTCAGAGACCAAGTATTTATACTCAAAAGTGCCTTTGAGGTAGGGGGGTGACTTCAAAGCAGCTCTCTGAAGTGCAAAAGGATCCCTTTCAACCCAGTCCTGGCTGCCAGGCTACCTGTGGGGGTAAATCAGTGCTTTGTGTGTGGACAGGACACTACCTGTTGAAGTGTGTCAGCCCTTCCTATTCCTCCTTGCCCAGGAAGACCCATCAGAATGCAGATGAATGCAGATGAGTGCTCGGAATGCAGATGAGCCTCTCCTTCCTGTGTTTGTGGCTGTGTAGAGGGAATGCACAAAGTGTAGATGTCACCCATCCCAGATGTGTATTGGAGACAGACTGTCAGGCACATAGAGCAGTAAGTGCAGAGAAATGTTCACTTTCTAAAAGTGGCATTTCTAAAACACTAATGTTAAATTCAACTTCACCAGTAAGGAGGATTTCTCATTACCATTCCAAAGATATGAAACATGAAAAAGCTACTCCTCTCTGATCAGGAATTACAGCTTAAAAGTGTATTAAGGAATTCCCAATGCTGGCCTATGAGAGTGGTAGGTCTCACAGTAATGAAAAACAAAACAGGCTCTTTGCCACTACCAGGACATGCATAACATAAAGGTACATGTCCTACCTTTTACTTACATGGCACTGTGCTCTTAGGGTTACTTAGGGCCTAGCTTAGGGGTGACTTATATGTAATAAAAGGGAAGTTTAAGGCCTGGCGAGTGGTTTTAGATGCTAAGTCGAAGTGGCAGGAAACTGCACACACAGGCACTGCAGTAGCAGGCCTGGGAGAGGTTTGAAAGGCTGCTTTTAGCGGTGGCACAATCAGGGCTGCAGCCCACTAGTAGCATTTGAAGTACAGGCCCTGAGTATATGGTATACCACTTTACAATGGACTTACCAGTACAGCAAATATGCCAATCAGGTAGACACCAATGTCTTCATGGTTTAGGGGAGAAGCACATGCACTTTAGCACTGGTTAGCAGTGGTAAAGTGCTCAGAGTCCTAAGGCCAACAAAAAGAATCAGCAACAATGGGAGGCAAAGTGCAAAAAGTCTGGGGAAAGACCCCCTATGGATGACAGGTCTAACAAGCAAGTATTCATTTACTGAGGCTTGTCTGTACCTTTTAGTGATTGTGGTATTATTAGTACCTGAGGGTGAATACCCCCACCTTCTAATAGCCAAGTGTCCTGCAGCAGTGTTCAGTGAAAACACCTTTTAACATCGTATTATAAAAGCAGGTTCCTGAAGGCGGTAATGTACTACATTAATGTTTGTGCACATTTGAAGTTTGTAATTTTATTGTGATGCTTACTGTTGCTTTTGTGCTGCTGTGTTATTGTGCAGCATTTTTGTAATGTGATGTTGTGTTGATCTGTGTTTGTTGTGTTGAGTTACTTTTTACTATTTTGTTGTGTTGTGCCCTGTTATGTTTTAATTGTGTTATGTTGCTTTATGCATAGCAATGCATTATGTTATATATGTTAACAAATACAGCTACTTTTCAAGTTGAAAGCAGCACAGTCCCATAAAGATCCAGTGACAGTCAAACAATTATCACTATCTAAGGTGGTAAAAGAGCATTGTTGCTGCTCTTCCACTATTTAAGACACCTCGGCCCAACACTGTACAGCCACCTGACTCAAATGAGCATTATAGTGCTCACCTTAAGTGATACGGCCCATATTTAGAGTAGCAACATTCATCCGAAAGTTACTGAATTAAACCTAGAAGGAAAAACGTGACTATCTAGAAAATACTTTCTATCAATTAGAAAAAACACACAAAAAACGAATGTTGCCTTCAACCTGAGGTAGTTGAAAGCTAGCAAACAAAAGCAGGCGCTGGAAATTCTTTGGTGTTAATAGTAACGATTGCTGAATCAAATTCCTATTAAAGGATTCTTCGATCAGTAAATCAATCATTATAACTAGGACTACATAAAACTTTGCAAACATTTTACGTGTATCTAAGCAAATAGAAAATTAGAATGTTAAACATGTCTTTTCACAAAAAGTTTGATATGAATACAATCTGTGCGTCATTTCAAATATTCAACAAAACTATACTAATACTACTATATAACTCTCCATAAGGAGCACTTCATGTTTCTCTTTAGTACTTTCATCATAATCCAGGCACTAGGTATTCTGATTCTGGAATTGATTTTGACACCTTATATTTCAGGTACTAATAAACAGTGTATGGTTCTGTTTCATATAACCACTTGACATGCATGTGAATGAATGAAATAATTTATAGAGCGTGCATTACCCGAAGGTGTCTTAGCGAGAACGGATCAAGAGCTGAAAAGGGGCATCAGGCTGAGGGAATAGCATGGGTGACTCAGTTATTTAGAGTGGGAACAGCCAGGTCTTCAGCTGCCTTCTGAAAAACTGCAGGTTGGGTTGCCAGCGGAGTGCAAGAGGCAGGGAATTCCATATCTTACCCCCCTGGTAAGCAAGTGTTCTACCACCCCAGTTTGCTCTATTAATTCTTGGGACCATGCCCACATGCGCAGAGCTAGATCTGAGATTTCTGCTAGGCGTGTACCAGGAGAACCGCTCTTGGAAAAAAGATGGACCGGTACTATAAAGAGCCTTGTGCAATAAACACAGAGCCTTGAAGGAGAACCTCTTCTCCACCAGCAACCAGTGAAGGCCATGCAATAAGTGAGAGACTGGTTTGAACTTGGGAATCCTCAGCAGAGTTCTTGCTACAGCATTCTGCAAGGACTGCAATTTTTTATCGGGTATTTGGAGGTGCCTAGGTAGAGGGCATTACAGTAATCCATTTTAGAGGCAATGAGGGCCAACATTCCCATTTTCTGTAGGTCAAATGGAATGAATGGGAGAATTTTTTTGAGAATCCGCAGCATAAAAAAACACCTGAGGTCACCGCAATAATTTGAGCAGAAAAGCACAATTTGGTGTAAAAAATGACTCCCAAGTTTCTTGCCGTCTGCACAGGCTTAGGTAAATTGCCCAGCTCCGAGGGCCACCAAGATGCATCCCAAAAGGAGGTCTCTTTCCTGAAGAGCAGAACCTCCATTTTGTCCGAGTTTAGCTTGAGACAATTTCTCTGCATCCAACTCGCGACTGCAGCCATACAGCTGCAAAAATTGTTTGCATCTTTCATGTGTGCCAAAAGTCATAAGTGTATTGTACTAGACCCAACCTCTATACAACGCTTCAGTACCTGATCAGTCAAACCACTACTCCAGAAAAATATAAGCAATATGCAGTGGGCGTGGCACATTTATGAAGCCCATAAACTCTCTGTACATTTCTCTATTATGATTTGTGATTCCATTATCTGATTATTCTTGATATACAAAACACAACCTCTACCCCGTGGTCTCTTGGCATGCACGGGTCATCATGTCAACTGAAACAGGAAAGTCTTTGGGCTTTTTTAAATGTAGCCAGATCAACAATGTGTCTAATATATTAGGCCTAGGAATTCCAGAAGATGTGACCCTGCGCTGAGACCTCTGCCATCTCTGCTCTTAAGATCAACGGAGACACGATCAGATGCCAGAATTGAAGTGCACTCCAGCATACCTCTCTATGCCTATATTGATTTTATAATACTCACCGTTGGCAGAAAGGTGAATATGTTCTTACAAGTAGTTTTACAAGGAGCACCGAGCATCCTTTCTCACTTACCTGAACATGCAGTCTATGATTACTTTTCTTAGCTTGCAATCAAAGAGAGGAAGGATAAAGGCATAGTTGGACACCAAACTATATTTCATTCCAAACTGGACTGTGCTAATCAGCTTGAAAAGAAATAGTGAATTTCTAAAGTCATCATAGCTCACTTTTCTATTGTAGACCAAGTTATAGACATCTTTTCAGAAGAATCTAATAGGCACTGCAAAATAAACATCATAGTACAAAGTACACACTCTCTGAATGGTCTACAGTAAGCTAATCCTCTATATCAGATGTTCTTAAAGGTAAACAGACATAATATCGAGTTGCAATTATCGACTAACACTAATATCGAGTCCAAAATATCGACATACAAAAATATCTACAGTCAGAATATCGTTGTCAAGAATATCGAGTTGAAGGTAAGTAATATCGTTTTCCCAAATATCAAAGTAATTAATATCATTTGCTAAAATATCGTTGTTAAAAATATTGTTGTTTTATTTAGTGTTATGTATTTTACTGTGTATTTTTAATGTATGTGTTCTATTTTTTTGTGGACGTATTGCATTTGTTTTTGAATATAAGTGTTACATTTTTAGAAGTTATTAATTTTTTTAAAAGTACATTTTAAGTTTTAGTTCCGTAGCGGGTTGTGGGTTTTTAGGGGAATAGGGTGGGAAGTAATTTAATTATAATAAATGTAATAATAATTTTTAGAAGTTATTAATTTTTTTAAATTACATTGTGTGTTTTTGTTCCGTAGCGGGTTGTGGGTTTATAGGGGAATAGGGTGGGAAGTAATCTAATTATAATTAATCAATTAATAATTTGTAATAATTAATATTTAGGTATTTAATGTTTTATATTATTAATTGTGTTTATTAATTTATTATTAATTAGTTATTAATTGGTTGTTAATTAATAATACATATTTGGTAAATATGTTAATTGTGTTATTTTTTTACGAGCGGGTTGTGGGTTTCTAGGGGAATAGGGTGGCAAGTAATTTAATTATAATTAATTAATTAATATTATTTTGTTACTTAATAATTAAGTATTTAAGATTTTATATTGTTAATTGTGGTAATTAAGTTGTTATTAATTAGTTATTCATTGGTTGTTAAGTATTAATAATTAATTGGTATACATGTTAATTGTGTCATTTTTTTAGGAGCGGGTTGTGGGTTTATAGGGGAGTACCGTGGGAAATATTTTAATAATAATTAATTAATTTATATTTTTTAATATTTAATATTTATGCATTTAATATTTTCTATTGTTAATTTTGGTAAATAATGTATTTTTTTTAAAAAAAATTTTTATCTGTTTTATTAGTTTTCTTGTTTTGGCAGGTTATAAATGAGCTTTACATATACATCAAATTGGTGCTTATCATAATTGCTTGTCACATAAATCTTCTGGTTAGCATTACACCATTGTGCTTACAGAGGTCAGGCATGTCGTCAGTTCACCAATTAGTGCGTGGTTACAGTTTCCATCATTTTTTTTTGTTTAGATAT
>CAWUFW010026041.1:0-37481 GCA_963921515.1 Calotriton arnoldi | reverse complement strand
TTGCAAACCAGAGAGGAGAGGAGAGGACACAGTGACACAGCAAGGACAGCAGCACACCACAGAAACGCACACATCACTACCACCACCACCACCACCACCACCAAACACCACCACCACCACCACCACCACCACCACCACCACCACCACACCCGGCACCACAAACCCCCTGCACATTACACAACACACACCGCACCAGCACCACAAACACCATGGCACCACAAAGGATGCCCAAGTTCACGCCCATGGAGCTGACGGTCATGGTCGACGAGATCATCAAGGTGTACCCACAAATCTATGGGAACATGGTCCAGCACACACCACTAGCCACCAGAAACAGAATGTGGAACCGGATCGTAGACCAGGTCAATGCAGTCGGGACCCTGCCCAGAAACAGAGTCGAGATTAACAAACGTTGGAATGACGTAAAGAGCCTGGTCAAGAAGAAGGAGGGCAAAAACAGAGAGCTGGCTGCCGTCACTGGCGGAGGGAATCCCGCGCTCTTTAAGACCTTCAAAGCGTGGGAGGAGAAGGTGCGAGTCGTAATCCATCCGGAGATCCTCGCCGGATTAGCAGGGGGAGTGGAGGCTGGTAAGTACAAACTAATGTATACCAGCACACCGCTATGTACTCACATGCGCAACTACCATGCCACAGCTCCCAGGGACAAACACCCCCATGTCCAGCACACAATACACAACACATCACACACACATGCAACAGACACTACCACACACAGCCCAAACCGAACAACTGTAAGATGCGTGGGGACATGTGTACACTAAGCCAGCCACGTAACCACCAACAGGTCCCCAAATATGCCAGAAGCGCCACAACGAGCACCCACCACACCCATGTGTCCGCCACAGCTGCACTAACCGACAAGTAACAGGTAAGTGGCAGGAACACAAAGTGCAGTGGGTGGGACGGTGGACAGCCCAAGTACAACACACACCAGGCCCCAGTCCCACAGCACAGCAAGGAGGAGCATCCCCCACACCCCACAGCCACGTGTCAGCCACCGCAGTGCACAACGACAGCCGAAAGGCAGACATCACGGTCCACAGCAATCGGTGTCAGTGGGTGTACAGCCACCCCCACGACCCACAACACCCCCCCACCCCCACAGACCTGCAACATGGAGCACCCCCGCTTAGAGCCATGTGGCATCCAGTACAGTGCACGCACGAACAACTTGCAGGTGGGAAACTGGACAGGGCTGGATTACTGGAGGCATGAGGACCATAACACCACCAACACATGGGACATGTCACGTAGCAGACGAACACGCAGCACCGCCCACCGTCACGAACAAGTGAACAATGTGCACACGGACATGAACAACAGACTCACACCCCACATGACCCATCACAGACATAGCAACACCCAAGGAGCCACGTCTGCATGCACAAGCCACACTGAATATAGTCCCACACGGCAGCCACTGTGCAACTCATCACACACAACCGAAACACCATTGAAGTCCTGTCCATGTAGCCCCCACTGCCTGTCAACCCCACACCCCACAACTACGCCTATGTAAGACAAACAACACTAGACGCAACAGAGCGGAACAACATAAATGCACACGAACACCACTGAACCCATCAAACTCACAGACACACCATGCACATACAACATACCATCCATCCCATCCGTCAGCCCCAGTCTCATGAAAGGCATGTCATCCGCACAGCTGCCACACATACAGCAGTCACGCTAAGACACATGCCCATGACCAACCATGTGCCAGAAGTCAATCAAGCGCACGACACACTGTGAGCAACAACACACAACATGGGCCACACCCCCCCCCCGAGCACTGCAGTGATGCACATGGCACAGGGCAGCACGCACACCAAGGAGATGGGACAACTGCAATACGTTGGCTGGCACACAACTATCACTCACTCATAACGATGCGTCCAATGCCATGTCCAGTAATCACAACAGACAGCAAATATGCAGGGCATGTCAGGCAAGCACACACCTCAGACCATGCACTGTCATGCTGCCACAACACATGTCACGTTCGGCACCCATGGCTCACAGCATGTACCCCAAAAGCATATCCCCTCCCAAATGCGAATCTGGGGCATGGCCCCCATGTTGCCATATGCGTTCCTAAGCGTTCCATTTGAACCCCAAAAGCATATCCCCTCCCAAATGCGAATCTGGGGCATGGCCCCCATGTTGCCATATGCGTTCCTAAGCGTTCCATTTGAACCCCAAAAGCATATCCCCTCCCAAATGCGAATCTGGGGCATGGCCCCCATGTTGCCATATGCGTTCCTAAGCGTTCCATATGAACTCCAAAAGCAAAGTACAAACCAGACCCAGGATGGGCCAGGAGCCCGCATACACCAGAGTCACAATGAGTAGGGGCACAGCAACACACCCATCGGCATGGCCAATCCGTCCCATGCCACATGTGCACAGCACACAGTCCCATTGCCTAGCACACACAACTACAGATGCCACAGCCACACACTCGCCTCCGGGAAACCCATGTACGAGATTGCACGAACTGCCAATGTCAGACGACTAATACATACTTCGCCAGGTGCAACACAATAACAAATCTCATTCTCTCCACAGGTGACGAACTGCTGGATGCTGGGGATGGAGACAGCAGCCAGCACAGCCAGCCCACAAGCCCCCAACGAGGACACACGGATCTGGAGGATCTGTCCTCCTCTTCGGACACGGACCACCAAGCTGGCCCATCTGGCGTGGCAGGGCCCAGCCGCTCCCCAGGACCCCTCCTACCCACCAACCCATCATCCAGGGATGCTGAACAGTCCCAGTCCCCTGCTGCCACTGTCGTTGCGGCCACACCCACGGTCATTGCGGCCACTACCACTGCCGCAACCGCCACCATCGCCGCACCGACCACCACCGCCTCCACCACCACCACGTCTTCGCTGGCACCAGCCCCAGCGCAGGTGGTGGCCCGGCCGACTGGATCCACCCTGGGAGCCACAGCGAGGACCGTGGTGTGCAATGTGGCTAGTGGGCAGGCCGGTGGCAGCAGGACTGGTAGGAGGAGCAGGGTCAGGGAAACGCCAGCCTCCCCTGGGAGCCATGCCCTGCCTCAAATGGCCAGAGTCCTTGGGGCCTATGAAGAGGCCCAAGGACAATGGGCCAGGTCTGCTACTGACACGCGGGAGGTGCTGGGGGTGCTGAGGTCCATGGACGCCCATATGGGCCAATTCGTGTCCCGTATGGACCAACTCGTGGACCTCATGGGCCAGCTGGTGGTGGCGGTGGGGTCACAGGCAAGGCCAGCAACACCACCTCCGCCACCACCTGCTAGGGCGCAGGGTCGGGCAGCAGTGTCCACTTCCCCTGCGTCCACAGCCAGTGAGCACACCTCACCCACCACCAGCAGGTCGCCACCACACACCCCCTCCCAAACGTGGAAGGGGCCGTCCGAAGAGGAAACAGATCTCCCGGGAGGACTTCGCACGCTCCAGTCGCAAGTGAGGCAGCCAGCCAGCCTTCCGCCAGCCTTCCTTGACCAGCC
This sequence comes from Calotriton arnoldi, assembly GCA_963921515.1. Classification (NCBI taxonomy): domain Eukaryota; kingdom Metazoa; phylum Chordata; class Amphibia; order Caudata; family Salamandridae; genus Calotriton; species Calotriton arnoldi. Next base: position 33,958 of record CAWUFW010026041.1, on the reverse strand, counting down.
ACTGCATTGACTTGCTCTACGATCCCACTCCACACAGCCAGCTGGATGGCATGTGTGTGTTGGACTATGGACATAGAACCAGTGGGTACACCCTGATCATCACGCAGCCATGACCGACAGCTCATTGTCACTGCACGCACCACTTTTGTCATCACCTTACACACAATCACATGTCACAGTTTGTAATAAATGCACCTTTTTCACTAACTGCTGTTTGTGCCCTGTGTTTTATTTGTACGGAATACAACGGCCACCTTGGGCGGAAAGGCACCTGATGCGTGGCATGGCAATGGAATCCGGAGGGCCTGTAGGGACCTAGGGGTGGGAGACAGAACAGGAGCACATTCAATGAGTGTGTCACACACCCATCACACAGTACATGTCAACAACTACAAGCAATGTACACACATCGCACAGAGCAATAGGGCACAATGCCACAGTCACCAACAGTGGCATACTACCCTGGCCATGGAGCGTTGACACACTGCACGCAGTGAACATACGGCCACCCTGACACAGCACACACACACCTGCACAGATACAGACACATCATCCGTCGTACATGGACACTCACCGTCAAGTGAAGTAGCGGGCGATGAGCTGCTGGCGCACATTCCCAGCTTCCTCCTCTCCGCTGTCCACCTCACTCGAGCTGTCCTGGTCTGCGGGCTGGGGCCCTGGTTGATCTCCGTCATCCACAATGAGGGGGATCTGCTTCCGAATGGCCAGATTGTGCAGCATGCAGCACGCCACCACTATCTGGCACACCTTCTGTGGGGAGTACGCCAGTGCACCCTCGGTGCGGTCCAGGCACCTGAACCTGGACTTGAGGAGGCCAAAGGTACGCTCGACCACACGTCTGGTCCTCCCATGTGCCTCATTGTATCGATCGTCTGCTGGGGTGCGAGGATTCCTCAATGGACTGAGCAGCCATGCCCCATTCGGATACGCAGAGTCACCTGGGTGTGAGGGACACAGAGAACCGTTGCTATTCCAACTGGACAGGGGACAGCATCGCACAACCAGCACGCTACACCACTCCACATACTCACCGACAATACAGCCACGATCCTGTTGCAGATTGGCCATCAGTCGTGGCAAGATGCTGTTGCGCATTATGTGTGCGTCATGTGCCGAGCCTGGAAACTTGGCACACACGTGGGTGATCACCATGTCCGCAAGGCACACCACTTGCACATTCAGGGAGTGCGTGTGCTTCCTGTTGCGGTACAGGTGCTCAGTGGCCTGTGGTGGAACAAGGCCAACATGTGTGCAGTCAATGGCTCCCACGACGTGTGGGATTCTGCCAAGGGCATAGAATGCACCCTTCACTGCCGCCAATTCACGAGCCCTGGGGAATCTGATGTACCTGTTTCGGTACAGCATCATGGCTGCCAGTACATCCCTCAGCACCTTGCTGAACATGGGCTGGGACATCCCTCCTCCACTGCCCACTGTGTGCTGGAATGACCCAGTGGCGAAGAAATGCATGGCGGCCATCACCTTAGCCGTGGGGGTGACAGCAGTCGGATACACCCTGCGGGGACGGAGATGGGGCTCTAACATGGCACACAGTCGATGCAGAGTTGGCCTGTCCAGCCGAAACTTCCTGATTACCTCTGTATCGTCCATGTCCGCCAGCAATTGGTATGGGCGGTCAATGTTCGGTCTCCGCCTGGGTTAAATGGCAGAGGACACATGTCAAAGCAACACGGCACATAGCAATTTCGCATACACATCACTGACATGACTGAGCAAGCACATGAGCCACAGCCCAGCTGTCAAGCTGGGACGGCACGGCCACAATACACTTACACAGGTCTCCCAACAATGGCAATGGCAAGTGAGACATACCACTGCCATGTGCATGCACATGGGGATCTAGGCCCCAATGACTTGCGGGGCGTGCTGATGGGGACTGACTGCATATTCGTCAAGCGGCAACGCCACGGCAACATGAGTGTCTGCTGAGCATGGAACTGCTTCCGAGGCTGGATGAGTATGGCACACGACGACGACGATGTGGGCACGGGCTGAGCGGCCAATACAAGTGGGACCTGTGGCACGAGGGGATATGAGACAGTAGTAGGTGTCAGCACTGCACCCTATGTACAGCACTGTACGGATCACAGCTCCCGAAACATTGACTGGTGTCCACATTGACAGCCCCATGCCAAGACGGCTGTGTGCTTGCAGTCACACGTCACAGGTGAGAGGTTACATTGCACGTGCCAGGTGGCAGACGTACATAGTGGGAGCTGGCATGTGTGTGCATGTGTCTCCTGTTCAGGATCCACCAGATGGGCGCTGACTCTGTACTGACCATTGGACACAGCATGTTCCGTGGAAGGCTTGTGTGTGTGGGATGGTGGCACTGGATGTGCCTCCGTTGGGTGGGGGGCCATGCACAGGGCGGGTACGTCGATGATTGCGCATTGTTGGTCACGGTGGGTGCACCAACTAAGATGTGTTGCCCTGTGTTCAATTCCTATGTCCGCATGATGATGGACTGTGGATGTGAGCAGACTACACATTGGTCGATGTGCTGTCTATATGCATGTGCCTTCACACCAGGCACAGCTGCCCCTGCACATGTGACCCCTGCTGGACTCGCTGCTGGGTCTGTGGAGCTGATGCACCTTCTGCGCGTGGGGCGGACAGCTCTCCTCACTTCCCTCATTGCGCATGTCATGTCTTTGCCGCAGGTGACATGGATCATGGAGGGCCCACATGTACGCGTGGGTAGGCTACACATGATTGTTCACTGGTCGCCACCCCCAGTCAGTGTTTCGAATGGGAAGGTTGTCGTGCTGGTGGTATGTTCGATGTGGCGGATGGGCGGGCCTAGGTGCGGGCTTACATTCCGGACATGGGGGGTAGTTGGATTGGCGACTAGTTGCAGTACACACGGGACACGTCTCTTCCTTTCCACATCTGGGTCATCCCTTGTACTAACTGACAGTGATACAGTCATCTTCGCCCCAGCCCTCATGTCCTCCCCTCGCCCCCCAATATGCATGCTCACCTGCGAGGCTAGCGCTTGCACAGGCAGCCCCAAGCTCGCACCAGAGAGGGCAAGGAGTGTATGTGTGGGTCCAGTTGCACGAGTGGGCTGTCTCAGGGTATGATGTGTGGCGGGACGCCGTCCACCTGCGTGGTGCCCCAAATGGAGACCCGGCCTGCATGGACTATGCATCACAGTCTTCGCCTTCCGGATCCGCCACCTGCGACACCCAGTGGCTGTGGCTGCCCTTGCGGCCAGGCCGCGTCCGTCTGTGGCTGTTGGCCCACACATTCACTCTTTGGCCTCTCTGGGGAGGGCTCGGGGGTGGTGGCGCACGCGCTTGCACTTAGTCGCAATGGCATGTGTCGTGGTTGGTATGATGGGCAATGGATGGGATGGTGCGAGCCACCTCCCGTGACGTCAGTGCTGCTCGTGCTGTGGTGCGTCCCCCCTACACTTCCATCTGACTTGTGCCATGCTAGACGTTGAGGTTCTATTGCCTGCGTGATATGACCAGGAGGAGCGCGAGGAGACCTCACACACACCATGCTCCACTGCCATCCCGTGCCCTGTATCGCCTGTGCGGATTGACTATGTTGGGGTTACACCTGGTCGACTGGGGCTGTGTGTGCCTTGTCAAGGGGCATGGCGGGCGCACAACAGGATCCAGCTTGTCCACAGAGGGTGGGCTGAGGTGCGCCTGGTACCGCTTTGTACGTGTGCCCGGCTGCTGTGCACACACGTGTTCACTCCCCCGACAGGTGTCCTCTCACAATGCCCAGGGAAGCGGTGGTGTACTGTTCATGACCCCTCCCAACACGGCGTGCTCCAACTTGGCATGTGCGCATCTACCCGTCGCACCCACCCACCTGAGCACTGCGTCCATACGACTTCACACGACACATGTGTGTCTTCCACAGTAGTGCTACTCATTTGCGTTGACATCCAATACCAGTGGACTACATGGTCATGTCACGACTGCCGTGTACTTCACATACTCTCATCCTCTCTCATTCGTACTTGTGAAATGAGTCAGCGGAGACAGTTTTGGTTTCAAACATTATATTGAGTCTTCTGTCCTCTGTGATGCAGTATAGTGGACACTACTGGCAGCGGGATACATGTTGAGGATATACTGAGCATGATTACAAATGGGATAGGGTGTAGGGTTACATGTGATTAGCTGTTGCATGTGGGATGTGGGCTTCAGAGTTACATCTGCTTGGCCAAGGCTGTGCTAATGTACATTTACGTATAGCTGCGGAGCTGCGGACTTTGACACAGACGGTATACATGTAGCCTACCAGACCGCTCGGCATCATGGGCACAGTCCATCTCAGTTCCATGTGACAGGTTTGCTGCGGTTGTTCCTCATGCACGCGTGCATGTGAGATGACATCAGGGCATGTGCTTGCGTGCATGCAGCGGCGTGCCACTTGTTGTTGCACTGTGGTGGTTACTGGACATGTCACAGTCACTGGGGTCGTGTTGTTGTTGTATGCACTTGTCGTCCATGCAAAGGTCCTGGTATGGGATTCCCGGGGCGGGGGTGGGAGGGGTGCAGCACCCACAGACTCCAGGCGACCTATTCATGTCCACTGAGCGGTGTGTGTGTCCATGTGCGCTGGATCCATGTCGTGTCCTGGTTGTTCGTGCAGTTCCGTCCATGTGGGTGCGATACACAGAGCCCATGCCACTGCCTCCCACGATGCATGCGGTGTTCCTGGATGTGATGGGGAACAGTGTGCATGTCCCGGTCATATCCGATGTCATGGCGATGTCGTTGATGGTGTGGTTACAGTTGCCGGTCGTTTGGTATGGCTGTTGTGGTGGTGACTGGCCAGTCCGTGCGGAAGCTGAGCATGGGTGCGGGGTTGGACTTCATAGGTCACTCGGGGAACCTGCGTTGTGGTCCGACGTATTTACAGGTTGTCAGGTATGCGATGCCGTCCAGCAGGGCTTCCATGTCATTGGTGGTGTACATGTTTGCCAGCCAATGAAGCGGATGGTGGCTGTCAAGGTGTTGTTCGTAGGTTGTCCCTTGGAGGACCATGATGGGGCATGCTGGGTGACATTCGATGTAGCTGTTCTCGATGATCCGTCGTGTGGAGGCACAGTGGTTCCATTTCAGTGCGGGTGCGATGTTGGCCACATACGCCATGCCCCCATAGGCAGAGCAGGCCCTGTCGTGTGCGTCCAGAGGGAGGAGTAGTGGTAGCAGGTCCGCCTTCAGACATGCCGGGTTGGAGAGGCATATCTCGACGGGATGCTGGTAGGGACACCTCCGACAGTAGAAGACGGGCATGACGCAGCTGAACAATGTGATGCGGTAAGTCAGTCGGTAACTTACGTTCAGCAGGGACAGGAGATCGCATCCCAATGTATGTATCGTGTTGGTTTTGTACAGCTTGAGCTGTTCGGCGTAGTTGGGTAGGTGTGTTGCGGTTGCCATTTCGCAGCGGTTCGTTGAGGTGGCGTGCTCCGGCTGTGTGTGCAGTCTGCAATGTGCACGCTCCGGGGTTGCTGTGAGCTCTGTGTAGTCGTAGGGAGACAGGACTTGTGTTCTGTTGGCTTGTTTGGAGGACACGGGCCCTCTTCCCACATGCTTCTCAGACAGTTCAAGGTCAGTGCTGTGTGACTCCTTCCAATTAACTTGCATGTGGCCGACATGGGGGAGTGTTTTCTTCTTTCTTCCCCGTCCGTTGTGTGCTTCTGTGATATGCGCTATCTGCCCTGTGGTCGGTCTCCTCGGCATGCCTGTGTTGGTCTATTCTTGGACAATGGCTGTATTCACCGGCTTCTGTCGTAGGGCTGTGGTTTCGGAGTTGGAATGGAAGGTCATTCAGTGCTGTCTGCTCTCCCTTGTGTGGGCGGCAGCCTGCCTTTCCGCTCTGCGTTGGGCCTTGTGTGTGGATGTTATTCTTGGGCCACCTGTTGTCGGTCCCCGGGCTCTTTGGTGTTCCGTTTCATGTGTCTTGTTCATATGTGCAGGGTGGTATGGGTTTTTCAGTGTGGTACTGGCGTTCCTCTTCCCGAAGGGGCCCTGCTTCTCCTAGTTGGTGTTGCCGCCGCTGTGTGCTACGCCATGTTTGTTACACTGGGGTGTGTCCTGCAGTTGCGTGTCTTCACTGACATGTGTGCGTCGGTTGTGTGGCGTTGGGTGTTGTCCGTGAATTGGGCGTTGGGGACATGTCTGTGGCCGGCCTGTCACGTGTCATGTGCGTTCGGGGTGGGGCTGATGTGTGTGCTGCTTGGTTGTGTCCCTGTGTCTGTGTGCGACGCATGCATGGCGCTGCGGTTGGCCTCTGCGTTGTGCGCATGTGTGGCGGCGTCATCGGCGCTTTGGGGCCGTGACGGGGTGGTTGGTTCCTAGTCCCAGGTGGTGTGTACACATGTGTTCCGCGATGTTAGGATTTGGCCTGTGTGTCATATGTGGATGCAATGGTGGATGTGTAGTGTGCACGCGCTGGTGGGGGGTTGTCCGCTTTTTCCGCCCTTGCACTGTGTGCGCTGTTTGCGTGCACTTGTTGTGTGTGTGCCTACCTGCGTCTCCGCGGTACGTTGCGTCCTTGGTGGTGCATCAGCAGAAGCATGGGAAGGGCCTGCAGTGCTGGATTCATGCACGGGGTGCCGCTTCTTCGTTGTCCGTGCTCTGCGTCCGTGTTTCCGCCTCTCTTTCACGTGCGGTGTCTCTTTGCCGTGGGAGCCGTTTGTTTGCGGCATCGTAATTTATGCGCCGGGCGGGACGTGTTTCGTCGGACGGTGTGTGTCAGTTGTGCTGCGCCGCTACGTGTGCGGGCGCACTTTGATGGCGGACGGTGTTGCTGGCTTGCCGGCGGTGTTTGGCCTGCTTTTCGCATCGTAATTGGGCGGGCGTGTGGACTGCTGCGTGCCGGCGGTAACTGGTGGTTTTTGCATCCGCCAGCACGGCGGTTGTGCTTCCGCCCGCCATCGTAATGGGCCCCTTAGGGGCCCATTACGATACCCGGCGTAAATAAATCCGCCAGGCATGGAAGCGGCAAAAATCCGCCCGCACACACCGCCTGAACACCGACCACGCCATTACGATTACACAAACCGAAAACCGCCATCGGCGGAAAAATCACACAAAATACCGCCCGCCATCGTCCGAGTCTGGAGTCAAACCGCCCGCCACGGACGGAAACACGCACGACAACACAAAACCGCCCGCCCACACGGCCGACACACCGCACGTGAAATTACGATCGCACCGCCATGAGCGCGGAAAAACCACAAATATACCGCCCGCCAGCGCAAACAACGCCGATGAGAATCGACACGGCAGAAGCCATGGCGCCAACGTACCTGCACAGAAACCATCCGCACACAAAACCAATAGCACACAACATGGCCAACAAGTCCACACAGCAAGGCACGCACAAATACACAAGCACAGTACACATCCCGAAAACACCCCCCGGACAAACAAAAAATACAAAGGCCAGAACCCCAGACACAACACACCTGAAAACAACAGACCATGAGGACACACCCACATAGGTGAGTACAAAAGCAGCACTCCCACAGACTACAACCCCTTGCTACATTGCAAACCAGAGAGGAGAGGAGAGGACACAGTGACACAGCAAGGACAGCAGCACACCACAGAAACGCACACATCACTACCACCACCACCACCACCACCACCAAACACCACCACCACCACCACCACCACCACCACCACCACACCCCGGCACCACAAACCCCCTGCACATTACACAACACACACCGCACCAGCACCACAAACACCATGGCACCACAAAGGATGCCCAAGTTCACGCCCATGGAGCTGACGGTCATGGTCGACGAGATCATCAAGGTGTACCCACAAATCTATGGGAACATGGTCCAGCACACACCACTAGCCACCAGAAACAGAATGTGGAACCGGATCGTAGACCAGGTCAATGCAGTCGGGACCCTGCCCAGAAACAGAGTCGAGATTAACAAACGTTGGAATGACGTAAAGAGCCTGGTCAAGAAGAAGGAGGGCAAAAACAGAGAGCTGGCTGCCGTCACTGGCGGAGGGAATCCCGCGCTCTTTAAGACCTTCAAAGCGTGGGAGGAGAAGGTGCGAGTCGTAATCCATCCGGAGATCCTCGCCGGATTAGCAGGGGGAGTGGAGGCTGGTAAGTACAAACTAATGTATACCAGCACACCGCTATGTACTCACATGCGCAACTACCATGCCACAGCTCCCAGGGACAAACACCCCCATGTCCAGCACACAATACACAACACATCACACACACATGCAACAGACACTACCACACACAGCCCAAACCGAACAACTGTAAGATGCGTGGGGACATGTGTACACTAAGCCAGCCACGTAACCACCAACAGGTCCCCAAATATGCCAGAAGCGCCACAACGAGCACCCACCACACCCATGTGTCCGCCACAGCTGCACTAACCGACAAGTAACAGGTAAGTGGCAGGAACACAAAGTGCAGTGGGTGGGACGGTGGACAGCCCAAGTACAACACACACCAGGCCCCAGTCCCACAGCACAGCAAGGAGGAGCATCCCCCACACCCCACAGCCACGTGTCAGCCACCGCAGTGCACAACGACAGCCGAAAGGCAGACATCACGGTCCACAGCAATCGGTGTCAGTGGGTGTACAGCCACCCCCACGACCCACAACACCCCCCACCCCCACAGACCTGCAACATGGAGCACCCCCGCTTAGAGCCATGTGGCATCCAGTACAGTGCACGCACGAACAACTTGCAGGTGGGAAACTGGACAGGGCTGGATTACTGGAGGCATGAGGACCATAACACCACCAACACATGGGACATGTCACGTAGCAGACGAACACGCAGCACCGCCCACCGTCACGAACAAGTGAACAATGTGCACACGGACATGAACAACAGACTCACACCCCACATGACCCATCACAGACATAGCAACACCCAAGGAGCCACGTCTGCATGCACAAGCCACACTGAATATAGTCCCACACGGCAGCCACTGTGCAACTCATCACACACAACCGAAACACCATTGAAGTCCTGTCCATGTAGCCCCCACTGCCTGTCAACCCCACACCCCACAACTACGCCTATGTAAGACAAACAACACTAGACGCAACAGAGCGGAACAACATAAATGCACACGAACACCACTGAACCCATCAAACTCACAGACACACCATGCACATACAACATACCATCCATCCCATCCGTCAGCCCCAGTCTCATGAAAGGCATGTCATCCGCACAGCTGCCACACATACAGCAGTCACGCTAAGACACATGCCCATGACCAACCATGTGCCAGAAGTCAATTAAGCGCACGACACACTGTGAGCAACAACACACAACATGGGCCACACCCCCCGAGCACTGCAGTGATGCACATGGCACAGGGCAGCACGCACACCAAGGAGATGGGACAACTGCAATACGTTGGCTGGCACACAACTATCACTCACTCATAACGATGCGTCCAATGCCATGTCCAGTAATCACAACAGACAGCAAATATGCAGGGCATGTCAGGCATGCACACACCTCAGACCATGCACTGTCATGCTGCCACAACACATGTCACGTTCGGCACCCATGGCTCACAGCATGTACCCCAAAAGCATATCCCCTCCCAAATGCGAATCTGGGGCATGGCCCCCATGTTGCCATATGCGTTCCTAAGCGTTCCATTTGAACCCCAAAAGCATATCCCCTCCCAAATGCGAATCTGGGGCATGGCCCCCATGTTGCCATATGCGTTCCTAAGCGTTCCATTTGAACCCCAAAAGCATATCCCCTCCCAAATGCGAATCTGGGGCATGGCCCCCATGTTGCCATATGCGTTCCTAAGCGTTCCATATGAACTCCAAAAGCAAAGTACAAACCAGACCCAGGATGGGCCAGGAGCCCGCATACACCAGAGTCACAATGAGTAGGGGCACAGCAACACACCCATCGGCATGGCCAATCCGTCCCATGCCACATGTGCACAGCACACAGTCCCATTGCCTAGCACACACAACTACAGATGCCACAGCCACACACTCGCCTCCGGGAAACCCATGTACGAGATTGCACGAACTGCCAATGTCAGACGACTAATACATACTTCGCCAGGTGCAACACAATAACAAATCTCATTCTCTCCACAGGTGACGAACTGCTGGATGCTGGGGATGGAGACAGCAGCCAGCACAGCCAGCCCACAAGCCCCCAACGAGGACACACGGATCTGGAGGATCTGTCCTCCTCTTCGGACACGGACCACCAAGCTGGCCCATCTGGCGTGGCAGGGCCCAGCCGCTCCCCAGGACCCCTCCTACCCACCAACCCATCATCCAGGGATGCTGAACAGTCCCAGTCCCCTGCTGCCACTGTCGTTGCGGCCACACCCACGGTCATTGCGGCCACTACCACTGCCGCAACCGCCACCATCGCCGCACCGACCACCACCGCCTCCACCACCACCACGTCTTCGCTGGCACCAGCCCCAGCGCAGGTGGTGGCCCGGCCGACTGGATCCACCCTGGGAGCCACAGCGAGGACCGTGGTGTGCAATGTGGCTAGTGGGCAGGCCGGTGGCAGCAGGACTGGTAGGAGGAGCAGGGTCAGGGAAACGCCAGCCTCCCCTGGGAGCCATGCCCTGCCTCAAATGGCCAGAGTCCTTGGGGCCTATGAAGAGGCCCAAGGACAATGGGCCAGGTCTGCTACTGACACGCGGGAGGTGCTGGGGGTGCTGAGGTCCATGGACGCCCATATGGGCCAATTCGTGTCCCGTATGGACCAACTCGTGGACCTCATGGGCCAGCTGGTGGTGGCGGTGGGGTCACAGGCAAGGCCAGCAACACCACCTCCGCCACCACCTGCTAGGGCGCAGGGTCGGGCAGCAGTGTCCACTTCCCCTGCGTCCACAGCCAGTGAGCACACCTCACCCACCACCAGCAGGTCGCCACCACACACCCCCCTCCCAAACGTGGAAGGGGCCGTCCGAAGAGGAAACAGATCTCCCGGGAGGACTTCGCACGCTCCAGTCGCAAGTGAGGCAGCCAGCCAGCCTTCCGCCAGCCTTCCTTGACCAGCCACTGCATTGACTTGCTCTACGATCCCACTCCACACAGCCAGCTGGATGGCATGTGTGTGTTGGACTATGGACATAGAACCAGTGGGTACACCCTGATCATCACGCAGCCATGACCGACAGCTCATTGTCACTGCACGCACCACTTTTGTCATCACCTTACACACAATCACATGTCACAGTTTGTAATAAATGCACCTTTTTCACTAACTGCTGTTTGTGCCCTGTGTTTTATTTGTACGGAATACAACGGCCACCTTGGGCGGAAAGGCACCTGATGCGTGGCATGGCAATGGAATCCGGAGGGCCTGTAGGGACCTAGGGGTGGGAGACAGAACAGGAGCACATTCAATGAGTGTGTCACACACCCATCACACAGTACATGTCAACAACTACAAGCAATGTACACACATCGCACAGAGCAATAGGGCACAATGCCACAGTCACCAACAGTGGCATACTACCCTGGCCATGGAGCGTTGACACACTGCACGCAGTGAACATACGGCCACCCTGACACAGCACACACACACCTGCACAGATACAGACACATCATCCGTCGTACATGGACACTCACCGTCAAGTGAAGTAGCGGGCGATGAGCTGCTGGCGCACATTCCCAGCTTCCTCCTCTCCGCTGTCCACCTCACTCGAGCTGTCCTGGTCTGCGGGCTGGGGCCCTGGTTGATCTCCGTCATCCACAATGAGGGGGATCTGCTTCCGAATGGCCAGATTGTGCAGCATGCAGCACGCCACCACTATCTGGCACACCTTCTGTGGGGAGTACGCCAGTGCACCCCGGTGCGGTCCAGGCACCTGAACCTGGACTTGAGGAGGCCAAAGGTACGCTCGACCACACGTCTGGTCCTCCCATGTGCCTCATTGTATCGATCGTCTGCTGGGGTGCGAGGATTCCTCAATGGACTGAGCAGCCATGCCCCATTCGGATACGCAGAGTCACCTGGGTGTGAGGGACACAGAGAACCGTTGCTATTCCAACTGGACAGGGGACAGCATCGCACAACCAGCACGCTACACCACTCCACATACTCACCGACAATACAGCCACGATCCTGTTGCAGATTGGCCATCAGTCGTGGCAAGATGCTGTTGCGCATTATGTGTGCGTCATGTGCCGAGCCTGGAAACTTGGCACACACGTGGGTGATCACCATGTCCGCAAGGCACACCACTTGCACATTCAGGGAGTGCGTGTGCTTCCTGTTGCGGTACAGGTGCTCAGTGGCCTGTGGTGGAACAAGGCCAACATGTGTGCAGTCAATGGCTCCCACGACGTGTGGGATTCTGCCAAGGGCATAGAATGCACCCTTCACTGCCGCCAATTCACGAGCCCTGGGGAATCTGATGTACCTGTTTCGGTACAGCATCATGGCTGCCAGTACATCCCTCAGCACCTTGCTGAACATGGGCTGGGACATCCCTCCTCCACTGCCCACTGTGTGCTGGAATGACCCAGTGGCGAAGAAATGCATGGCGGCCATCACCTTAGCCGTGGGGGTGACAGCAGTCGGATACACCCTGCGGGGACGGAGATGGGGCTCTAACATGGCACACAGTCGATGCAGAGTTGGCCTGTCCAGCCGAAACTTCCTGATTACCTCTGTATCGTCCATGTCCGCCAGCAATTGGTATGGGCGGTCAATGTTCGGTCTCCGCCTGGGTTAAATGGCAGAGGACACATGTCAAAGCAACACGGCACATAGCAATTTCGCATACACATCACTGACATGACTGAGCAAGCACATGAGCCACAGCCCAGCTGTCAAGCTGGGACGGCACGGCCACAATACACTTACACAGGTCTCCCAACAATGGCAATGGCAAGTGAGACATACCACTGCCATGTGCATGCACATGGGGATCTAGGCCCCAATGACTTGCGGGGCGTGCTGATGGGGACTGACTGCATATTCGTCAAGCGGCAACGCCACGGCAACATGAGTGTCTGCTGAGCATGGAACTGCTTCCGAGGCTGGATGAGTATGGCACACGACGACGACGATGTGGGCACGGGCTGAGCGGCCAATACAAGTGGGACCTGTGGCACGAGGGGATATGAGACAGTAGTAGGTGTCAGCACTGCACCCTATGTACAGCACTGTACGGATCACAGCTCCCGAAACATTGACTGGTGTCCACATTGACAGCCCCATGCCAAGACGGCTGTGTGCTTGCAGTCACACGTCACAGGTGAGAGGTTACATTGCACGTGCCAGGTGGCAGACGTACATAGTGGGAGCTGGCATGTGTGTGCATGTGTCTCCTGTTCAGGATCCACCAGATGGGCGCTGACTCTGTACTGACCATTGGACACAGCATGTTCCGTGGAAGGCTTGTGTGTGTGGGATGGTGGCACTGGATGTGCCTCCGTTGGGTGGGGGGCCATGCACAGGGCGGGTACGTCGATGATTGCGCATTGTTGGTCACGGTGGGTGCACCAACTAAGATGTGTTGCCCTGTGTTCAATTCCTATGTCCGCATGATGATGGACTGTGGATGTGAGCAGACTACACATTGGTCGATGTGCTGTCTATATGCATGTGCCTTCACACCAGGCACAGCTGCCCCTGCACATGTGACCCCTGCTGGACTCGCTGCTGGGTCTGTGGAGCTGATGCACCTTCTGCGCGTGGGGCGGACAGCTCTCCTCACTTCCCTCATTGCGCATGTCATGTCTTTGCCGCAGGTGACATGGATCATGGAGGGCCCACATGTACGCGTGGGTAGGCTACACATGATTGTTCACTGGTCGCCACCCCCAGTCAGTGTTTCGAATGGGAAGGTTGTCGTGCTGGTGGTATGTTCGATGTGGCGGATGGGCGGGCCTAGGTGCGGGCTTACATTCCGGACATGGGGGGTAGTTGGATTGGCGACTAGTTGCAGTACACACGGGACACGTCTCTTCCTTTCCACATCTGGGTCATCCCTTGTACTAACTGACAGTGATACAGTCATCTTCGCCCCAGCCCTCATGTCCTCCCCTCGCCCCCCAATATGCATGCTCACCTGCGAGGCTAGCGCTTGCACAGGCAGCCCCAAGCTCGCACCAGAGAGGGCAAGGAGTGTATGTGTGGGTCCAGTTGCACGAGTGGGCTGTCTCAGGGTATGATGTGTGGCGGGACGCCGTCCACCTGCGTGGTGCCCCAAATGGAGACCCGGCCTGCATGGACTATGCATCACAGTCTTCGCCTTCCGGATCCGCCACCTGCGACACCCAGTGGCTGTGGCTGCCCTTGCGGCCAGGCCGCGTCCGTCTGTGGCTGTTGGCCCACACATTCACTCTTTGGCCTCTCTGGGGAGGGCTCGGGGGTGGTGGCGCACGCGCTTGCACTTAGTCGCAATGGCATGTGTCGTGGTTGGTATGATGGGCAATGGATGGGATGGTGCGAGCCACCTCCCGTGACGTCAGTGCTGCTCGTGCTGTGGTGCGTCCCCCCTACACTTCCATCTGACTTGTGCCATGCTAGACGTTGAGGTTCTATTGCCTGCGTGATATGACCAGGAGGAGCGCGAGGAGACCTCACACACACCATGCTCCACTGCCATCCCGTGCCCTGTATCGCCTGTGCGGATTGACTATGTTGGGGTTACACCTGGTCGACTGGGGCTGTGTGTGCCTTGTCAAGGGGCATGGCGGGCGCACAACAGGATCCAGCTTGTCCACAGAGGGTGGGCTGAGGTGCGCCTGGTACCGCTTTGTACGTGTGCCCGGCTGCTGTGCACACACGTGTTCACTCCCCCCGACAGGTGTCCTCTCACAATGCCCAGGGAAGCGGTGGTGTACTGTTCATGACCCCTCCCAACACGGCGTGCTCCAACTTGGCATGTGCGCATCTACCCGTCGCACCCACCCACCTGAGCACTGCGTCCATACGACTTCACACGACACATGTGTGTCTTCCACAGTAGTGCTACTCATTTGCGTTGACATCCAATACCAGTGGACTACATGGTCATGTCACGACTGCCGTGTACTTCACATACTCTCATCCTCTCTCATTCGTACTTGTGAAATGAGTCAGCGGAGACAGTTTTGGTTTCAAACATTATATTGAGTCTTCTGTCCTCTGTGATGCAGTATAGTGGACACTACTGGCAGCGGGATACATGTTGAGGATATACTGAGCATGATTACAAATGGGATAGGGTGTAGGGTTACATGTGATTAGCTGTTGCATGTGGGATGTGGGCTTCAGAGTTACATCTGCTTGGCCAAGGCTGTGCTAATGTACATTTACGTATAGCTGCGGAGCTGCGGACTTTGACACAGACGGTATACATGTAGCCTACCAGACCGCTCGGCATCATGGGCACAGTCCATCTCAGTTCCATGTGACAGGTTTGCTGCGGTTGTTCCTCATGCACGCGTGCATGTGAGATGACATCAGGGCATGTGCTTGCGTGCATGCAGCGGCGTGCCACTTGTTGTTGCACTGTGGTGGTTACTGGACATGTCACAGTCACTGGGGTCGTGTTGTTGTTGTATGCACTTGTCGTCCATGCAAAGGTCCTGGTATGGGATTCCCGGGGCGGGGGTGGGAGGGGTGCAGCACCCACAGACTCCAGGCGACCTATTCATGTCCACTGAGCGGTGTGTGTGTCCATGTGCGCTGGATCCATGTCGTGTCCTGGTTGTTCGTGCAGTTCCGTCCATGTGGGTGCGATACACAGAGCCCATGCCACTGCCTCCCACGATGCATGCGGTGTTCCTGGATGTGATGGGGAACAGTGTGCATGTCCCGGTCATATCCGATGTCATGGCGATGTCGTTGATGGTGTGGTTACAGTTGCCGGTCGTTTGGTATGGCTGTTGTGGTGGTGACTGGCCAGATCCGTGCGGAAGCTGAGCATGGGTGCGGGGTTGGACTTCATAGGTCACTCGGGGAACCTGCGTTGTGGTCCGACGTATTTACAGGTTGTCAGGTATGCGATGCCGTCCAGCAGGGCTTCCATGTCATTGGTGGTGTACATGTTTGCCAGCCAATGAAGCGGATGGTGGCTGTCAAGGTGTTGTTCGTAGGTTGTCCCTTGGAGGACCATGATGGGGCATGCTGGGTGACATTCGATGTAGCTGTTCTCGATGATCCGTCGTGTGGAGGCACAGTGGTTCCATTTCAGTGCGGGTGCGATGTTGGCCACATACGCCATGCCCCCATAGGCAGAGCAGGCCCTGTCGTGTGCGTCCAGAGGGAGGAGTAGTGGTAGCAGGTCCGCCTTCAGACATGCCGGGTTGGAGAGGCATATCTCGACGGGATGCTGGTAGGGACACCTCCGACAGTAGAAGACGGGCATGACGCAGCTGAACAATGTGATGCGGTAAGTCAGTCGGTAACTTACGTTCAGCAGGGACAGGAGATCGCATCCCAATGTATGTATCGTGTTGGTTTTGTACAGCTTGAGCTGTTCGGCGTAGTTGGGTAGGTGTGTTGCGGTTGCCATTTCGCAGCGGTTCGTTGAGGTGGCGTGCTCCGGCTGTGTGTGCAGTCTGCAATGTGCACGCTCCGGGGTTGCTGTGAGCTCTGTGTAGTCGTAGGGAGACAGGACTTGTGTTCTGTTGGCTTGTTTGGAGGACACGGGCCCTCTTCCCACATGCTTCTCAGACAGTTCAAGGTCAGTGCTGTGTGACTCCTTCCAATTAACTTGCATGTGGCCGACATGGGGGAGTGTTTTCTTCTTTCTTCCCCGTCCGTTGTGTGCTTCTGTGATATGCGCTATCTGCCCTGTGGTCGGTCTCCTCGGCATGCCTGTGTTGGTCTATTCTTGGACAATGGCTGTATTCACCGGCTTCTGTCGTAGGGCTGTGGTTTCGGAGTTGGAATGGAAGGTCATTCAGTGCTGTCTGCTCTCCCTTGTGTGGGCGGCAGCCTGCCTTTCCGCTCTGCGTTGGGCCTTGTGTGTGGATGTTATTCTTGGGCCACCTGTTGTCGGTCCCCGGGCTCTTTGGTGTTCCGTTTCATGTGTCTTGTTCATATGTGCAGGGTGGTATGGGTTTTTCAGTGTGGTACTGGCGTTCCTCTTCCCGAAGGGGCCCTGCTTCTCCTAGTTGGTGTTGCCGCCGCTGTGTGCTACGCCATGTTTGTTACACTGGGGTGTGTCCTGCAGTTGCGTGTCTTCACTGACATGTGTGCGTCGGTTGTGTGGCGTTGGGTGTTGTCCGTGAATTGGGCGTTGGGGACATGTCTGTGGCCGGCCTGTCACGTGTCATGTGCGTTCGGGGTGGGGCTGATGTGTGTGCTGCTTGGTTGTGTCCCTGTGTCTGTGTGCGACGCATGCATGGCGCTGCGGTTGGCCTCTGCGTTGTGCGCATGTGTGGCGGCGTCATCGGCGCTTTGGGGCCGTGACGGGGTGGTTGGTTCCTAGTCCCAGGTGGTGTGTACACATGTGTTCCGCGATGTTAGGATTTGGCCTGTGTGTCATATGTGGATGCAATGGTGGATGTGTAGTGTGCACGCGCTGGTGGGGGTTGTCCGCTTTTCCGCCCTTGCACTGTGTGCGCTGTTTGCGTGCACTTGTTGTGTGTGTGCCTACCTGCGTCTCCGCGGTACGTTGCGTCCTTGGTGGTGCATCAGCAGAAGCATGGGAAGGGCCTGCAGTGCTGGATTCATGCCCGGGGTGCCGCTTCTTCGTTGTCCGTGCTCTGCGTCCGTGTTTCCGCCTCTCTTTCACGTGCGGTGTCTCTTTGCCGTGGGAGCCGTTTGTTTGCGGCATCGTAATTTATGCGCCGGGCGGGACGTGTTTCGTCGGACGGTGTGTGTCAGTTGTGCTGCGCCGCTACGTGTGCGGGCGCACTTTGATGGCGGACGGTGTTGCTGGCTTGCCGGCGGTGTTTGGCCTGCTTTTCGCATCGTAATTGGGCGGGCGTGTGGACTGCTGCGTGCCGGCGGTAACTGGTGGTTTTTGCATCCGCCAGCACGGCGGTTGTGCTTCCGCCCGCCATCGTAATGGGCCCCTAAGTTTTATTAATTATTATTTATTGGTATTTATCATTAATTTTTTGTTAATTAATTATTAATTGGTAATTACTTTTTAATAATAATAATTTTTTGGTATTGAAAATTAATTTATTGTTAATTATTTTTTATTTGGTAATTCATTTTTGATAATTATTATTTATTGGTATTTGTCATTAATTTATTGTTAATTAATTATTCATTGGTAATTATTTTTTATTAATTATTTATTGGTATTGATAATTAATGTATTGTTATTTAATAATTAAATCTTTATTTATTTATAAAAATTAATTTAATTATAAGTATGTTAATTTTAACCCCTACGCTATCCAACACTTTCCCTACTGTTGCACTCTCTGGAGTGGGAATAGTAAATTTGACCCCTACGCTATCCAACACTTTCCCTACTGTTGCACTCACTGGAGTGAGAATAGTAATTCTTACCCCTACGCTATCCAACACTTTCCCTACTGTTGCACTCTCTGGAGTGGGAATAGTAATTTTTACCCCTCCGCCATCCAACACTTTCCCTACTGTTGCACTCTCTGGAGTGGGAATAGTAATTTTTACCCGTACGCTATCCCACACTTTCCCTACTGTTGCACTCACTGGAGTGGGAATAGTAATTTTTACCCCTACGCTATCCAACACTTTCCCTACTGTTGCACTCTCTGGAGTGGGAATAGTAAATTTTACCCCTACGCTATCCAACACTTTCCCTACTGTTGCACTCACTGGAGTGAGAATAGTAATTCTTACCCCTACGATATCCAACACTTTCCCTACTGTTGCACTCTCTGGAGTGGGAATAGTAATTTTTACCCCTCCGCTATCCAACACTTTCCCTACTGTTGCACTCTCTGGAGTGGGAATAGTAATTTTTACCCCTACGCTATCCCACACTTTCCCTACTGTTGCACTCACTGGAGTGGGAATAGTAATTTTTACCCCAGCGCTATCCCACACTTTCCCTACTGTTGCACTCACTGGAGTGGGAATAGTAATTTTTACCCCTCCGCTATCCAATACTTTCTCTACTGTTGCAATCACTGGAGTGGGAATAGTAAATTTTCCCCCAACGCTATCCCACACTTTCACTACTGTTGCACTCACTGCAGTGGGAATAGTAATTTTTACCCCTACGCTATCCAACACTTTCCCTACTGTTGCACTCACTGGAGTGGGAATAGTAATTTTTACCCCTACGCTATCCAACACCTTCCCTACTGTTACACTCACTGGAGTGGGAATAGTAATTTTAACACCTACGCTATCCAACATTTACCCTACTGTTGCACTGTTTGGAGTTGGAATAGTAATTTTATTCCCTCCACTATCTAATATTTTTTTTATTATTTTAGCTTATGTAGTATATAATTAATTTTAAAAATAATTTACATTTTTAATTTGTTACATATATCTATTTAATTGTTATTTAGGTTATTGTTTTATGTGTATAGATGTATTTATAATTTATAAGATTTTCTTAATAATTTATGTTATTAAAATAATTATTAAAACATGTTAATAAGTAAGTGTATATATTATATATTATATGTACATATTAAATGTATTTATAAATTATATATATTTAATTTATAATTTTTAAACATTTTAAAATATTTTTAACTATGTTATATGTATTATTTACTTTATTTTACATTACTTTTTTAACTAAAAAAAACGATTTTTTAACAACGATATTTTTGACGATATTTTTTTCTTCGATATTTTTGTACTTACCATAATGTAGATAGGATGTCGATATTCTTGACTTCGATATTCTTGCTGCGATATTTTTGTAGGTCGATATTCTGACCTTCGATATTCTGTCAGTGATTCAACTCAAGATAAGCCCCCTCCTGAAAAGAAGGGTTGTCCTGTCTTTCCTAAAAAGACATGGGACAAATCTAAGCAGCAACAGAAGCCTAGGTCTTGTGGTGGGTCACCGCCACCAGACGCTTCTGAACGTAGATATGATTTACGCGATCATTCTAAAATTAAGACTCCTGAGAGGTTTCAGTTTCCTTATCCTTGTTTTCCTCATTCCTTTCAGGAATCGTTTGATCAACAGTATGACCAAGGAGAATGGCAAGATCGCAGACAGGGTGAGTTCATGCAACCCAAGCGGGACCTGCAGCACTGTTTTGACGTGAAAGTTAAGAGAGAGGAACCACCTCCTTATAGAGCCCCATTCCAGAAGAAGAAAGTTGTCGCTTTAACAGCGAAATATGCCACAGACGGTGAGAACCCTCCTCCTGGACAGGAGTTTGGCTGTGACTCTCCTCAACAGCGCGGCAGATGTTACCGTGGTGTGCCAGACACTCCACCAGTTTCTGGAGGTGAAAGCAACTAACACCTTTGTAACTGTTGAAACCGCGGACACCCGCATGGCTCCACCTGATAGACTTTGCCATGTAGACATTCAAATTGAAGGTGACGAACAAGTTACTTACCTTCGGTAACGCTTTTTCTGGTGGATACAGTATCTGCCTCTGGATTCCTCACCTTTTGAAATACCCCTGCGCCAGCATTCCGCCGAAACTTTTTCTTAGCTCTCCCACGTCGACGAGGACGTCACAATGGCACGGCTTCGCTCGCGACTGCGTATGATGTCACCGGAGCCATAAGAAGACCTCGTCGGCGTGCTGACGTCAGTTCCACCC
Source organism: Calotriton arnoldi (assembly GCA_963921515.1). Taxonomy (NCBI): domain Eukaryota; kingdom Metazoa; phylum Chordata; class Amphibia; order Caudata; family Salamandridae; genus Calotriton; species Calotriton arnoldi. The sequence goes on along the minus strand of CAWUFW010026041.1, from coordinate 13,236 downwards.
ATTTTTTCCGTGCCTTCGAGGCGAACGGGTGGACCGACAACATAAATGGAGTATACACAGTATACAATATATACACAAATACACACAGTATATAGTTAAAGAGAAAAGCTAAAGAAACAAAGCACAACCAACAATATGGCAAGCAAAAGACATAAGAAAACATCCATGTCGAACAATAACAACTTTTTATGTATACGAAGGTGGACAACGGGGAAGAGGGTGGGTCAGTGAGGATTCCACGTGCAGATACTGTATCCACAAGAAAAAGCGTTACTGAAGGTAAGTAACTTATTCTTCTGATGGATACATCTGCCTGTGGATTCCTCACCTTTTGAATTGAATCCCACAGCAGTCCCGCTCCCGGAGGAGGAGGGTGTCCACCTCCTCATACCAAAAAGTCCTGCAGCACAGAACGTGCAAAATGACCACCCCTCCTCACCTCAGAATCCAAGCAATAATGCTTCGCGAAAGTGTGGAGGGAGGCCCATGTTGCAGCCTTACAAATATCCACTACAGGGACACCTCTAACCAAAGCAGATGTGGAAGACTTTGCTCTAGTAGAATGATCTCTGATACCTTCAGGAGGCTCCTTCTTGGCCAGGGCGTAGCATATTCTTGATGCACAAGATGATCCAGCTGGATAGCGTTCTCTTGTGGAAAGCTTTGCCCTTCATCTTCCCCACAAAGCCAACGAACAGCTGGTCTTCCAACCTTGAGACTTTGGTTCTGTACAGATAGAAGCTAACCGCCCTTCGAGGGTCCAGGCGGTGACGTCTCTCCTCCTCCTTGGAAGGGTGAGGGGGAGGATAGAAGGTAGGCAATGTAATTGACCCAGGTGGAAAGGAGAAACCACCTTAGGCAGGAAAGCAGCCCTGGCCCTAAGAACCATATTGTCTGCATGGATAGTAGTGAAAGGGGGCTAGAATTAAGAGCCTGCAGCTCACTTACCCTCCTGGCATGGTAATAACCACCAAAAAAATAGTCTTAAAAGAAAACAGCCTCAAACGACAACTATAAAGAGGCTCAAAAGGAGACCCCATCAGAAATGTAGGAACTAAATTCAAATCCCACTGAAGCATTATGAAGGGAGTGGGAGGTTCTTGTTTTACTGCAGAAAGGTGCGATAGAGGTGGTTACGGAGCAGGAAAGGGGTCAGGGATGCTACTCCTAGACCTCAGAATCTTGAATTTTTACCTCAGGCAGGAAAGGTAAGACCCTGGAGTCAGGATCCACTCGAGGCCGCGTGGAAGGCTGAGGCTGCGGCACCGGGGACGATGGACCCGGTACAGGCAAAGCCACAGGAACAGGAGAAGACTCCCTGGGCTCCGGAGAATCCCATGGCGCCGGTGAAACCCTGGGCGCCAGAGAACCCCTTGGTGTCGGAGAGTGGGCCGGGGTCGCTTGAGGAGAAGGAGAACGCGACGGCGAGACGACATCCTTAGAATGACGTCGCGGAGCCGGAGAAGGTGACCTCAAAGCCCTACCCTTCGAAGATCGACGTCGAGATCCATGCCTTCTCTTCTTCTTATATTTCCTCGACTTCGAGGTATGCGAGGTTGACGACTTCAATTTTGATCTCTTACGACCCCTCTTCTCCTTTCTCGCTCGTGCCATGAAAAGCTTAGCCTCACACTCCTTCAGTGCCTTCGGATTCATCTTCCGACAACTGGAACAACCTCCGACGTCGTGGTCCGACGAAAGGCACCAGAGACAGTCGTCGTGGGGATCAGTGATGGACATATGTTCCCCACACTCCCGGTAAGGCTTGAATCCAGACTTCTTCAAAGTAGCCATAGCAGTGCTACTACAAGAGAGGAGTAGAAACAAAGTAATAACGAAACCAATTGGAGAGTCCCAGAAAACTGTTACGCATCGATGGCGCGTAAAAAAGGGAACTGATGTTAGCACGCCGACGAGGTTTTCTTATGGCTCCGGTGACATCATACGGAGTCGCGAGCGGAGCCGTGCCATTGTGTTGTCAACGTGGGAGAGCTAAGAAAAAGTTTCTGCGGAATGCTGGCGCAGGGGTAATTCAAAAGGTGAGGAATCCACAGGCAGATGTATCCATCAGAAATTAAATGCACAATCAATGCTATTTTTTGGGACAACTTGACTTCCTCTTATGATATTTTGCTGGCGGACGTTGACTGGCCTCCCTCGTTTGTTCTTGCGTGTCCTCGCTGAGAGGATGTGATTATACCTTCCTTCTTGCAATTCCTTCCTGATGAGACTAAGCATGCTTATGCTTCTAAATGCTTTGGCCCCTGCCTTATACCGCAACTAAGCTGGTCTACTCCTCAGCCACAGCCTCAATATCCGATGAAACATGACGCTAAAGCATCGGTCAAGGAAATTCTTACTCAATTAGAATATCAGGGTGTAATTGAACCCTGTGTCTCTGCAATGAATAATCCTCTCTTTCCGGCTTTAAAACCTGATGGGTCTTATTGCATAGTTTTGGATTATGGACATTTGAATAATCATACTCGTACTTTTGCAGTGCAAAACACGCATAGTACAGATTTGATCAATAATATGGTGGGTAAAAGGTTCAAAACTATACTAGATATTTCTAATGGATTTTTCTGTCATAACCTGGCTCCTGAGAGCCGGGATTTGTCCGCGTTCAGTGCCCTCGGTTCCCAGAGGCGATAAGCGAGAATACCCATGGAGTATAAGTATAGCCCCAGGGTCTTTGCAGCACGTAATGTGTCCCTTTTGCATGAATGACCATCTGCAGCCCACTGGAAATGGACTTACGGCATCGTCCGAGTGCCTGGCAGCGGGGGGGTGGCCCCGATAAAGGAGCGATCGAGATGCGCCCCCACTCACAAAACAGGTGGCAGGAGCAGCTGCAATAGCCGGAGGAAATAAATTCGATCGAGACAGAGTCGGTGACACTCCTGGATTTCCGGTCTTGGCAAAAGTGAGCGGAGTGGTGAAACTTGTTTAAAGGACAGACCCGGGTCTACAGAGATATGGTGAAGCCCAAGGGGCAGGGACAGCAGCAGACCAATAAATTGGATGAGTATGCGGTCCCTAGACAGCACTTGGAGGGGGCAGGGCAGCCCGCGAAAAACTGGTGGGGCCACGGGAGCCCTCCCTTGGAGTGATTATGGCGGCCATCCAGGACCTCAAGGTCGCCCTCGAGCCTAAAATCGATGCGGTTACGATCAACTTGGGGCTCCTGCCAGCGGACTTTCAGAAAATGTCAGACAAGGTGAGACATGCGGAGTCTCACATCCACGATCTCCAGGCCTTCTCCAAGTCTCTGGAGGACCAGGTTCGTACACTGGCAAAGCAGCAGGAGTTGCTCACTGTGAGAATAGAAGACCAGGAGGGGAGGTCCCGGCAAAATAACATGCGCATTGTGAGGGTACCGGAGGACGCAGAGGCGCACAGGGTAGACCTCTTTGTGGACGACTTGGTAACTACAGAGCTTCATCCCAAGCGCTTCTCCAAGTTCTTCTCAGTTGGGAGAGGGCAAAAGGTACCAGTGCTGCTCCCAAAACCGCCCACCCCGCGTACCAGCCAGGATCTTTAACCACAGGGACCGGGACACAATTTTACAAGCAGCCCGATCACAGGGAGACCTGAAGTACGTGAACACCACGGTGCATTTCTTTCTGGACTTTACTTTGCAAGTCCAGAAGAAGCGGCGGAGTTTTGATGAAGTTAAGAGGGTGCTCCGAGAAAATGAACTGAAGTACATGATGTTCCCAGCAAAACCCTGGGTCCTCGTCGAGGGGAAATTCTGGTTCTTTCATTCACCTGTGGAAGCATGGGACTGGCTGGAAGGATGACGCATGCAGGGGCGGCAGCGGGGTCCTCGGAGGAACCACCTCAGAAACGACAAGGGTGGGGGCTCCCCAGGTCGGGAGGACTGCCGGCGAGACGAAGAGCCCAATCCAGAAGTTACCTATCTGCAAGACACACGAGGTCTTGTGGCCTGCAGCTTGACCAGGTGGATAAGGACTGCCATGATGGGAGAGGTGAGAACTGGTGATTTACAGACCAGGGGGCCTGAGTACAATGACATTAAACAGCATGGCTCTGCTGAGCAGCCTGGGGAGGGAGGACTGGACAGGGTCCTTTGGGGAGGGAAGGGGCCTGAGTCTGAAAGTACTAGGAATATGGTTGTTGGGCTGATTCCCCCCCCCCATAGAGGCATGTGAGATGTTATGAGGGCCCTTTGGGGCTCTAGTGGGTGGCTTTGCAGTTTTCTTCGACAATAGAGGGTCTCCGGGCGCTACGGGCTGGCAGAAACAGGCGGTTGGAGTGGCCAACCCCCTGACATGTTCCAGTTACACTTGAGGACGAGGGTGGGAGTTCGGGGAATAGTTCATTTTAGAGTAGTTCTGGCAGCAGTTGTGATGAGCTCAAAGGAGCAATCAAGAATAAGTGGGCTAGGGTGAAGGGATGGCCACACACCAGGAGAAGCGGCACTGTAGGCATTAGTGACTTCGCTCAGAAAATCACACGATGGAAGTGCGCAACCACTCGGACCTAAAAATTATGTCCTGGAATGTCAACGGGCTGGGCTCCAAGATAAAGAGCACCCTTCTGCTGCAATATATTAAACTTCAGATGCCCGACCTAGTTTTCTTACAGGAAACCCACCTGAAGGGTCTACACTGTAGGGCCCTAGATAGATGGGGATATACCCTGATCGCACATGCAGGCTACTCCTCAGGGTCACAGAGAACTGGTATCTTGCTCAAGTCCACAACATCATACACCCCAGGTCGGACCTGGTGTAATTCCCTGGGTAGATAAGTATGGGCTGATGCGAGGGACGCACTCTCAACCTGGGCTTCGTGTATGCCTCCCCCCCCCCGGGATGCAGGGAGACCTGCTCATGGCACTTCGTGCATTGCTCCTGAAAATGACAATAGGCTCCCTGATCCTGGGGGGGAGATATGAACGATGTGATGTCCGTGACGTACGGTAGGTGGCCGGGAAGGGAGGAGAATCGGGGCAGAACTCCCCTCAAACCCTTTTCGGACTCAATGGGTTGGTTAATTTGTGGAGATCACAACATAAGACGGAACGCCAATACACCCACCTCTCAGCTAGACATGGTAGGCTCTACCGATTGGACTACATGCTCACCCACTGTGATGGGGTATGCCACTTCCGGGACACTTTGCGTACGGCATTTCAGACAATTCCACGGTGATTACCTGTCTCGCAGGACCAGTCAAGGAGACAGTTCTGCCACCCCAAATAGCAGCATGGCATTCAAAGGACAGAAAAATGCGGGACCAGATAGTGGAGGGTACTGAAGGCTACTTCCAGCACAATGAAGGGTCGGTGACTTCACCCTGTACCCTTTGGGAAGCCTATAAGGCAAAGGCAGTGTTACGTGGACTCACCAAGGCTCCTATTGGAGGCAAGAAAAAGGAAGACATGGCACAATTCAAGACTTGGAAAGGGAGATCAGGTCCTTAGAAGACTAAATACCGAGGGGGGAGGCCCCAGGGGTAGACCTGGTTCACCGCTTGCGTCTTTGTCAGAGAGAACTGAAGGACATCACTGAGAACAATGTGAGGCTCACGCACTAGCGGTACAGGGGAGAATGATTGACGTGGGCGACAAGGCTATCAAGCTTATTGCCTGGCTGGACAAACGAGTTAGAAGCAGGAACTTGGTCACCAAACTTCACGACCATGAGGGGGGGTACACATGGTAAGTGGCGATATAGCTGATGCATTCGCAACATACTATAAGAACATATACACAACTTTGTCCTGTAGAACCGGGGGTGGACTGCGCGGAGCTCCTTTCGACCATGATACTGATGGTCCTCTCAGAGGAAGAAAGGGAGAGTCTAGATCGGGACTTGATGGTAGAGGAAATTGAGGAGGCACTCAGGGAACTCCAGTCGGGCAAGGCGGCGAAGCCTAACGGCCTCCCCATTGATTTATTTAAATGAGTAACCCATAAGATAGCACCTCACCTCCTCAATATGTACCTGGCTGGAAGAGATGCAGGGACCCTTCCGGCAGACGAGAGAATGGCCACAATTGTGGTGATCCCCAAGAATGGTAAGCCCGCGATGGCCTGTAGTTTGTACCGCCCCATATCCCTGCTCAATATGGAACCCAAAGTATTGTCCAAGGCCTTGGCAAATCGACTGACAGGAGTTATAACATCAGTGGTTCACCCAGACCAGTCCGGCTTTATGCCGGGACAGAGCACCCGCCTCAATCTGCGGCGCCTGTACGGAGTGATGCATATCACTGCATAACCAGATGCGAAGGAGGCTGCAGTGCTCTCCTTAGACGCAAGAATGGCCTTTGATAGCGTCGAATGGGCCTGTAAATTGTTTTCCAGACTGGGGTTTGGCCCTAAATTTTGTACATGGGTCCGTCCATTATATAATGTTCCTGTGGCACGAGTACGTGTGAACGGAGCCACCTCGCAAGCCTTCGCGTTAGGCAGGGGCACGCAACAGTGTTGCCCTCTCTCGCCGATGATCTTTGCCCTGGAGCCCCTGGCAGCTTGGGTGCGCCAGGACCCCGATTTGGGGAATCGGAGGGGAGCGGGAGGTAGGGATTTCCCTGTACGCAGACGATATCCTGCTCTACATGACAAGACTCCGCTTTTCTATTCTGCTGATTTTTCATATTTTTTATCTATTCAGGAGCTATTCGGGCTACCAAATTAATTGGGATAAGTCCCTGATCTTACCGCTTTCGAGGGGGGAGCTAGCCCTTCCGCCACCGATGCCCAGCTCCGGAGGAGACTCAGGGGTTCCACCATCTAGGAATCCACATGACCAGAAGCGAGGACTTTCTGCAACACAACCTACTCCCCCAACCAGATCGTTTCCAAAGGGACGTGACGTGGAGTGGGAGGAGGCCTTGCAAAGCCCCAGAGAAATAGCTATATGAGCCCAATTATGACTGGTGCAACTCTGCGTGTTACATAGGTCTTACTTCTCTCATTCCAGGCTACATCTGATAGGCAGATGCGCCTCAGCCGCATGTGCCCGGGGATGTGGCAAATCAGGTACCTTCTATCATACGAACTGGGGTTGTCTAATAATCCAACATTTCTGGAGAGAGGCCACAGGGGTGATGAATGCGGTCACAGGACTGACAGTCCCACTGGAGGCCAATCCAGGTTGATCCTGGGTGTCACCAGAGGGGAGAAATGGCCCAAATATCCTACTCTGTGGCTCACCATAGCCGCTGGGGTGGCAAAGCGAAACTTAGCCAGACTTTGGGGAGCGAGTAGACCCCCAACGGTCCAGGAATGGGAAAACAATCTTGACTGGTGTCAGGTGGCAGAACGCGAGGTATGTCAAGCTCGAGGATGCCCCCGTAAATTCAATAAGATGTAGGGACGTTGGATACAGTATGGGGGAACCTAAGGAAGCGGTCGAGTAGGCTGGGTGGTGGGTAAAGGGCGGTCTACGCCCAAATGTATGCGGTGGATGAAGTTTTATAATACATACTGTACACAGGGTGGGGCTGTAGCTAGTTAGAATGTAGAATAGAAGTGTACAGGCCCCCTGCAAGTGGCCTATTATGCGTGTCTCTCCTGTTGAATTGCACTGTCATGACTCTGAACAAATGCTTAATAAAAAGAGTTAAACATTTTTTTTAAAAGAGACCACTCCTTTGTTAACATTTCAGTAGTACCAGCCACTGATGGAATTGTATGGAACAAAGTACCATTCGATGTATTCGGTCCTACGATGACCCTGTAGATATCATATGTATTCCGTGTTTCCATGGGTGATGTGATAGTGTCCGGATTGCAATCAGACGATTGGGATGTCGATGCTGTAAATTCTATGTTTTCTGAATTGCAATATTATACTGTCTTTGACACTGAGGATTTGTATTTGAATTCTGCTAACTATGCCGATTTGTTCTGTTATCAACATTATGGGCACCATGTTTTGCATAGAGCTAATGGACAGCGTCCCCAATTTAACTATACTCAATGGGAACATTGCCCAACTCCATCTCATGGTAGTTCCAATACCCAAAAGATTAAGTACACCTATTTCACTGGTTATGACCTTTCGATCCCGGCATCATATTATTTCAAATTGGTTCCCACTCTTTCGAAAAAATATATTGTTAGAAGTTCGCCTGGTATATGCTGTCCACTAGTGATAGTGGGCACCTTGCACCAGTCCAATCGACCTTTATTGATGTTAGGTTTAAAGACAACCTTTATTGAAAGCTATCCTAGTGGTAGCTATGGAGAGCAGCCTTCAGGCTAAGTCTTGCAGGAGTGTTAAGCTGTTTGTTTTACCAGTCTATAATCTCATGAATGACCAAATGAAAGGAGAACCACACCAGGTATATATATAAAATATATGTATTTATTACTAAACACTACCCAATAGTCTCTTTATGAGGCTAGAGGTCAAAGTACACAAGTTACAAGTCAAATAGCACAGTAAAATAGCACAATATACGATTAGCCCTAGGGGCGTACCAAACCATATATTAAGAAAGTGGTATAAGAACCACGACTTGAGTAGACAAAAGGCCTAGATCCTGTAGAATCGCTGGGACCCCAAGGAACCTCCCAAGGTAGTGACACAGGGGACCCACAGTGCGTGAACACAGCTGCGAGCTCCGTTATCGTCTATGGGAAAGTCGCGGTTATAGTTTTAGAGTTTAAGGACACTTAGAAATGGACTAGGACCAAACCTTCTTGGACTTAGACAGTTCTAGGGTCAACACCCACGGGAGCACCGGAGTACTCGAGTTACCTCACCCAGGGAAGCCGGGTGCATAGGTGTCAAATGGTGTCGGGTCGCGTCGTCGTTTTCAATGGCAGTCTGCAAAGAAGTGCTGCTGCCGGGAAGATGCGAAGTGTCCGAAGTGATCCAAGCCTGGATCGAAGATGAGAAGAACCTGAAAGCAGAGGGGACAGAGTCTGGGTCACTTGCCAGTGACCAGGGGCACGATAGTCGAATGCCCACCGATGTCGGGTGTTTCAGGTGAAAGAGGTGAAGCTTGACTCTTCAGCCACGAGGCCCGGGAGGCGTCGACAACATCCAGGAGCTGGATTCGAGCTGTTGCACAAAGGATGTCGAGTGCTGCAGCGTTGGTGTACGGATTGAACACAACAAGCCTTGGCAACAGCAACCCACGCAGAAAGGAGAAATATGCTTCGGAGCAGACCAGCAGGGCCTGGGGGACTCACCACTTGGTGGGGAGTCAGGGCACATCTGGAGCAACCAGGAACGCCCAAAGAAAATCAGAGTTGCCTTCACAGGGACCCACCAGTCGACGAACCAGGGATCGCGAAGGAGCCTCGAGCGGAAATGCAAGAAGCGGGCCCACGGAACACTCGTGGAGTGTAGGCTTACAGTCTTCGGTGCAAAAGGTGCTCGGGCCTGGGCTACAAGTAACCCAAAGCAGGACTTCAAGGGTCGTCGAGAAGTCAATGCACTAGCAAATGTGCACGGTGACCAGGGGTTCTGGTTCCACGCTACTCACGAGGGCTGCGGGTGTCAGCTTTGCTGGGGACTCGGGTCGGCCTCTGAGATGTCTGAAAATCCTCTTCCTGGGCTGCAAGTACTTCGGAGTCCGGCGGGAGCTTCGGAGATGCAGACTGGCAAATGCTTTGTTGGTGCATGCCAAGCAGGGGAGTCACTCCTTGACCCCAAGGGAGATTTCTTCAGTCCTCTAGTCTTGAGTAGAGTGTCGAAGTTCCAGGATTCAGTTGCAGAGTTTCATCCAGGGATATATAAAGTCCTGTTGCCAGGGGTTCCTTACTTATACCTAAGAAAGGGGTTGGACTAACTCTGTGGACCCACCTATGGGAGGGTTTGGAAAGAGGGGTGGCTACACCCATTTCCTTTGTCCAGTTTCGCGCCAGAGCAGGGGTTAGTAGCCCCTGAACTGGTTTGAGCTGGACTATGCACAGGGACACCAAATGTGCCCCCAGTGCAGGACTTCAAAGCACTCTGAGAGTGCTCCCACCCAGCCCCAATACACATCAGCCTGTCTGGGAGGTGGTTACACCTCCCTGTGACAGGAAACCTATTGTCCAGGCCTCCCCTGCCGGAGTTTTGGTCAGCGGCAGGAGGCCAGACTTGTGTCTGTGGCTGCAGCATCCATTTTGTGATGCCAGGCTCTGTAAAGTTTCTACCGGATATACCAGTGCTGTCATGTCTCTCCCTCTAGAAGGGTGGATCATACTCCCACACCAGTTACTGGTGTGGGGGTATGATTCCAAGGTGTTTGACACCAAACACGACATGTTTCCATGCAGCCAGTCCAAAGTTAGCATTTACCGTTTGGTTATAATGCACTTAAGAGTATATGGTCAGGCTGCACCACTGACAACCCCGGAGGATATATTCCGAAGGCTGCAGGGGTGCTCTGCTCATGCATGGGCACCCTCTCACATATAACCAAGCACCCTGCCTTCAGGATTGATAAGGCCTGCCATAGGGGTGACTGATAGGTTTCTATGTGCAGTGATAGGTGAGATATAGTGAACCTATATCTCTGTAAGGGGTGCATGCCCCACCTCACTCAGGCTGCAGTAGCAGTCCTGTGGTGTCATTTTGGATGGCTTTCCAGGGGTGGCACAATACATGCTTCAGCCCCTGGTAGGCCTCTGGTGTACCTATGCCCTGGGTACATAGATTCTCCTCCATCTTGTGAGTTGCAGCCTACCTGTGCCCCAGATTGCAGTGAGTAGAGTCCGGGAAGTGGTAAGGAGACAGACTAGTGCTGTCTCTTTCCTAAAAAAGAGTTAAAAAACGATTTTCTCTATCTGTGATTACTGACTTTGCCTATGGTTGTTACAGTTTAAAATTGTAGTTTTAACCTGCCCGTGATTGCATATTTAATTACCTGTTTTGTGTTCAAACTTGTGGTTTTTCCTGCCCATGATTGCTTCCATTTAACGTGTTGAATTGTGGGATTTGCAGTCCTAAATCTCTGTAGTTTTTCCCTCTCATTCCCGGTGACTATCAGTTTTCCCTCCAAATTTCCCCTTGTCTCTGTGCTAAGACCTGTATGTTAAACAGTGCACCCCCAGCCACCATTTTGTGTTTACAACTCAGTGAAACCAGCCCCTCCTCACCCCCCCCCCCCAGAAACAGGGATATTCTACATCAGAGTGTGCTCTGAGGCAGCAGTGATCTTCTGGGCTGGGGATTGACTATTCAGCTCCCAGGCAACTCTGAGCCCTCCCCTCACACCTGCCCAGGCCCCTTAAGGCTTTGCTGGGTGCACCCCAAATCATTCTCCTCCATCTTGTGAGTTGCAGCCTACCCTTGCCCCAGATTGCAGTGAGCAGAGTCCAGGAAGTGGTAAGGAGGCAGACTAGTGCGGTCTCTTTCCTAAAAGAGTTGAACGATTTTCCCTATCTGTGATTACTGTCTTTGCCTGTGGTTGTTACAGTTTAAAATTGTAGTTTTAACCTGCCCGTGATTGCATATTTAATTACCTGTTTTGTGTTCAAACTTGTGGTTTTTCCTGCCCATGATTGCTTCCATTTAACGTGTTGAATTGTGGGATTTGCAGTCCTAAATCTCTGTAGTTTTTCCCTCTCATTCCCGGTGACTATCAGTTTTCCCTCCAAATTTCCCCTCGTCTCTGTGCTAAGACCTGTAGGTTAAACAGTGCACCCCCAGCCACCATTTTGTGTTAACAAGTCAGTGAAACCAGCCCCCCTCCGTCGCGTCGAGGTTAAGGGTGGAGAGGACAAGGGTGAGTGCCTGTTTGAGCCTGTTCGGGACTGGTCGGTACCTGTGCCAGAAATGCTGCCCATTGTCCCATTCATTAATACCCACCCTATGTATCTGTCTCTCTATATATACACACATTTATTTTCCCTATAGATATGTACCTATCTTTGTGTATTGCTTTGTATAAACATGTAGAATAATTATGTTGTCATATATTAAAAAAAAAAAATAATCTTTGGTCTACATGTACTTGCTTCCATTGTGCATCAATGTACCTCCATGTACTTGGATCTGTGTGTCTGTTACTTTTCTCCTGAAAAAGCATATCCAATGCACTAACCTATTTCTCACCCTATACTTCTCTCAATATATCTTCTAGCCCAACTTTCTGACTCATCTCAAACTTCTTTCTACTACTCTTTCCAATGCACTACCCTATCTCTCACCCTATACATCTATCATTATATCCTCTACACCCACTCTCTCATTTATCCCAAACCCCATACCACTACTATGTTCCGCAAAATAACCCTTTCTTGACTCTCTCCTACTCTACCCCTCCTTGCATCATCCGACACCTCTTTTACTATACCGATCCCCCAAAACAAACCTTTCTAAACTCTTCCCTCTGACTCTTCCCCTCAAAAAACCCTTTTTTACTCATCCAAAAGCTTCCTCCTACTGCTATGACCTAAAAAAAAAAATCCTTCACTCTTCTATCCCTCCACTATCCCTTTCAATCAAAATAACAGACTAACATGTTCACTTCTCTAAGTCCATATTCCACTATACTAATTCATCACTAATCCTTTATGGGTTCCAGAGTAGCGTGCTACTCGCCAACAAAGCGTTTCAACACCTCATCAGGGTTACACACGGTATATAAATGCAAACCTTTTTCCCTTTTTTACCCCTCCCCAACCCTTCTCAATCCAAATAACTGACTAACATATCCACCACTCAAATTACTTCATATTTCACTATACTAATTTTCAACACTAATCCTTTATGGGTTCCGGAGTAGCGTGCTACTCGCCAGAAAAGCGCTTCAACACCCCATCAGGGGTAACAGGCGCTATATGAATGCAAACCTTTCTTTCCCTTCTATCCCTCCACTATCCTTCTCACTCCAAATAACTGACTAATATCCACCATTCAAATTACCTTCATATTTCATCAAACTAATTCACCACTAATCCTTTATGGGTTTCCGGAGTAGCGTGCTACTCACCAAAAAAAAAGCGCTTCAAACCCCATCAGGGGTAAGAAGCGCTATATAAATACAAACCTTTTTTCCTCTTCTATCCTTCTGCTATCCTTCCGAATCCAAATAACTGACTAACATATCCACCACTTAAAATGTACTTGCATGTTTCACTATACTAATTCAACACTAATCCTCTATGGGTCCCGGAGTAGCGTGCTACTCGCCGAAAAGCGCTTCGACGCCTCGTCAGGGGTAGTAAGCGCTATACAAATGCAATTACAATACAATACAATAGTATACCATATACTAGGAACTTATAAGGGCATTCCAGAATCCAATCATGGAATGA